>JARJDX010113206.1:0-10440 GCA_030264735.1 Gymnusa sp. GC000175 | reverse complement strand
CTTTAGATATAGAATCACTGATTGATAGTTCTAAACGGTGGTTCAAACAGTGCTACACCACAAGGTTTTTTGCAATAGTTGTGTTGCAACACCCGATTTTCTACCCAACATTACGCTGGACCCGTCACTAGTAAAACCAATCTGATTATTTTTTAAATAGTTTTCATCATATCCATAGCTTTTTAAACAACCTACAAGACTAAGTGTAAAAAGTTATTAAAAAATACAATATTTCTGGAAAAAAGTACCGGAACGCGTTCCGGCTTCCCTAAAAAGTACCGGAACGACGTTCCGGTCCGTTCCGGCCCCACTACACCACTGCTGACAACCCTCAGAGGGTTGTAAACATAAAAATAAATGACATTCAGCTCAAAGAAGTCAACAGCCTCAAATATCTCGGCAGTACTTTAATCACTGATAACAAAAACCAACTAAGAAACAGGCAGACAGGTGGCATAATAACTTATGGAAGACTGCGCCAAAAAATATTTAACACAGATGATGTATCCACCAAAACTAAAATTAAAGTCTAGCAGGCTATTTAATACCGACAGATACTACTATACGGTGTTGATATCTGGTGCGCTTATAGGCGGCATATCGAACAATTATGAATATAAAAGGGCATTAGAAATTCCGACGTCCTCCGCAGAGCCGATATCCCTGGCATGAAAGCCTATTAATCAAAACGCAGATGCGATGATGTGGACATGTCCTAAGAATGGGATAACAATGTCAACCCAAGAAAACAATGTTCTCGGAGCTGCTGTATGGTGAAAGTGAAAGTAGGACGTCAAAAGGCAAGATACATGGACAAGGCGAAAAAAACATGGGTAAATGCAATATAGCGCACAACACATAGATCCGCATTCAATGGAGTCCTCAAAAGTCTCAATTCAATGGAGACAGCAAATAAATACTAAAATAAAGGACTTTGCACAAACGCCACTAATAAACATAGATATTAAACGTGATCTACTAAAACAAAAATGGATACACATCCAAATAGATGTATTTAATGAAAAAGACGAACTTGTCTGCTCACAGTACGGAAGGATCTTCATCTACAAATGGGGGTTCGCAAGTCACCTGAATGCGCATGAGAAAGATACAAACAATTGGACATAAATCGCTGTAGCCGGGGCTGCTAGAAGAACATCATCAGATAAAATAAATAATCTGCAGAACATATTGCAAAGCAGAAATATCGACAACAACAACTACAGACTCAATCCTAATACAAACAAAACAAAGCTCATGGTAATAACAAAAAAAAGGAATATTGATAGATGCCTAACAAAAATAATAAATTATAATCTGATTGAAAGAATCACATCATACCTAGGCACATGGATTAGGGCATAGTTGAGCAGAATTAAAATGGCAAGTGAAATGTTAAATAAAAATGAAGAAACTTTCGTGCCCCTGCAGCACAAAGTTACAGGGACCTTAATCTTGTGAAAGTGTTACGATGTTACATTTTTGCATGGAGCAGAAGCTTGGACATTAAAACAAAGTCAAATTGACAACATTGAGACCTTCAAAATGTGAATTTGTAGATAGCTATAGATAATTGTGAAGAACATTAAGCACAGAAAGAGTGCCAAAAAAGAGGTGATGAGGAGTAAAGAAAGTAAACTTATGAAGACAATAAAAAATGGCAAATCAGAATATTTTGGGGCACATTATGAGAGGTAAGATATATATTGCTGAGGCTCAGATACAAGATTATTGGAACTAGAAATATAGGGAAAAAATATTCTGGTTTGAGTAAACTAACAAAATGATTGCACATCAAACGACTTGTTTAAAGCGGCAGTCCACGAAATTAAAATAAAACTGATGACCAACCACCGGTAGGAGAAGGAATCTGAAGAAGAGGGATATTAATGTAGTGAGATAGTATTTGGTATTTAAGTTAAGCAAAATAATAACAATTAAATAATCAACATTAAAAGGAAAATTTAAAATTTAAGGCACAAAGCAAATAAGACTCTACCTGCTATCGTAACAAAAATTTTAAATAAAGTAATAAGAAAACAACAACTTAAACATTTCACATGATGAAGTGTTAAAAATCTTGGTAATAAAATAATGTAAAATGTGTAGAATTTACAATTGAATTTTAAATTTGTGTCTTAAGGAATATACATGTGTAGAGTATATATTCACATTGTTCTTTCTTCATAATAACTTAGGTAATAAATAAGTTTTGTTAATAGGTTTACACTAAATTAATAATTTTTAGGATAGAAATAAATATTAACTTACAGGGGTATTATCTTCATAATCATCATCGATTACTAAACCATTATCAGATCCAGGGCTATGCAAATTTCTATTAAATTTGCTTTCATATCTACTGTTTTTTCTCTGTTTAATTTCTTCAAAGATAGCACGAATATTTTTTCTATCCCCCATTATACTTAAAATTTGAGGTTATAAATTAGAAGATTCATTTTAATTCTGCATTTTTATTAGTTTACCTTAAGTTAATGATAAATGTGAATAATCTGTACAACTACATATGCTTTAAAAACACTATAATTTTCCAAAATTTTCTATTAAATTCCAAAGACTGGATTATCCAAATACCATAAACACAAAAACTGATGGACTAAATGATGACCCATTGACTAAATTCTATAAATTGGCGCGAAAGAACGCGCTTGCAAGGCATAGTCAAAAGAAAACATTAAGTTTGTTATTAGCTATTTATTAAATATTGTATTTTGCTTGTAAAAAATCTAAAGACCAATATTGAAACATTAATTGAAGCCTAGTAGATAAATAATAAATATATAAATAATACATATGGATTTTATTAAATCTAATATTCTAATTTAGGAAGAATCCAAAGGCTTTTCAATATAGATTTGTAAAATTAAATTTTCTAAATCAATGGTATGTAATGGTACTATCTCATGGGCAGTTGATAATGCATTTCCATTTACTTCAATCCAAGGAAATTCCTGCAAAGAAATATATTTCAAAAGTCATTACCTCAAAGGTTTATTACGTGTTTTATTATTATTTTGGTTTAGAATGTAAATGGTTCTGAATTATAAACAAAAGTTAGTATTTAAATATAAAAAGATTTTATTTAGCAAATTTTTAATAGATATAATTCCAGAAGAATCGTGGTATACAGTGGTCGATTTCCGAATAGGCCGAGTTTTTAATTTATTTCTCCCGCCTTAACCCTTAACGTGATGAGAGGGCTCAGTGCTTTCCGTGATCTTTAGAGCGATGCCAGCTGGAGCAAATGTTCCTAGTAGGGCCACACATGCTGGTAAAGTCAAGGGTGAGAAAAGAAGAAGTTAATTCACAACTGGAAGAAGTAATAACCTCGTGAAAAAAGCAGCACTTTTCTGGCCCAGGTGGATGCACCCTGCAGGGTCCTTCCTAGGGTACAGGCGACGGAATGGTCAAAGAGCTTAGAGATCCACAACTTAAAAACTAGTTAATGAAAGAAAGAAGTCTAAAGAAAAACAACTTAGAAGAAAAGAAAATGAAAAATATAATCAAAAAGTAAATCACTAATTCAGGAAGACCAACAAAAGAGAAAGGGAAGAACAGTGTAAAGAGATCTAGGAGCTAAAATGCAGTCGACTTCAATGTTCCGAAAAATCAAAAATCCACAGAAAAACTTAGAAGAAATAACTATGGAAAGCTAGTAGATGTAGATTGTAGAGCGACAAATCATTATAAACCTAGAAGTAAAGAAGAAAACGTGTAAAGGATACCTAAATATAAATAAATTCGATGACAATGAACAAATTAAGCCACAAGCAATACAGGGAGAAAGCACGGAGAAAGTGGCTCCCATATACAGGGTGTCCGCTTTTCGAGCCCCTTCATTGGGATCTCGAGAACCGTAAAAGATACGAAGTCGGTTTAATTAGGGCAAAGTTGCCACATTAGGAGACTATTTTAATGATGTATTTGTTAACTAGATAAAGCGTCACGTCACTGACTTGTCAATTGTTAATAAATTTGTTCCCTTTAATAAAACTATTTTTCCTCAATAAATCTAATTTAACTGTTTAAAAAACCGCAAGTTATAATAGACGATGTCATTATTTGCAATCATAAGCATTATCACTCTTGCATATAAATTAAAATCTGATTTTTCACGGTAAATTGTTGTTAAGAGCCACCTTTAGAGCAGAGCTCGTATCGCAATTAGGAACGGGTGAAGGAGAATCTATTGATTCTAGACAACTAACGGGGCTCTGACGACCGAACATTGGCGGATAATCATAAGATCGGAGAAGGCCAAATACCTCCTACAAACGGTTAGGATGCCTGGATACGGCAACTCCATACTAGGATCGGGTGCGATGGGCCAATCTCTTATCAACCCTAAATCAACGGATTACAGAAAATGGACGAATTATACGGTGACGACTTTTGCGCAAAAAAGGACACGACTCGGATTGTGGAACTTAGGAAACATGACTGAAACATCTACTTATACTCAGTCAAACCCGAAGGCGAAAACCATGAATCGGGGGTGAGTATCCTTTTTGCCAAAAATATCAAAAGGTACCTTACAGCATGACGTCCTATCTCACACTACTGCATGTATGGTTCCGCACTATACCGAGGAACCTATCAATTGTATAGTGTTATGCACCAAATAATACAACTAATTATGGAAGAAAAAATCAGAGGGAGGATGGAGGAGGGAGGACTCATGGATGAAAAATCTCAGAGTCTGGTTCGGCTGCACTAACAACCAGCTATTTGGAACAACAGTTACAAAAATTAAAATCGCCACAATGATTGCCAACCTCCGGAACGGAGAGGGCACCTTAAGAAGAAGAGGATGCACCAACCGAGGTAGCAGACGTAGAGGGGAAAGATCTTTTCTACGAGCAGCTTGCATCAACGCTCAAGCAAATCAATGACAACATTTGTTAAAATTAAAATGTCATTTAAAAATGTGTCCGTCAATTTCATAATTTTTTAAGAAACATTTTAAGTTTGTAGAAACAATCTGCTCTAGAAGTATTTTAATGTAATGCAGTATGTGAAAAACAAAGAAATACAAAAATGGTCCCTGAAAAATTGTAAATTATTGCAGTTAAATAAGAAAATGAGAAATAATTTTTTTTGTAAATTATAATCATTTACAAGAGGGCAAATGAAGCTTTTGTAGGAAATTATTGTAATTTTGTAACAACTCTTTAAATAAATAATAATAATAATAATAACATTCTCATTGTGATGGATGACTTCAACGCTAAGGTCGGCAACAAAAACCCCCATAACGAGAGAGTTATGGGACGCCACGGACTTGGTACTATAAATCAAAATGGTGAGATGCTAATCGATATTTGCGCGCATAACGACATCGTAGTAAGCGAAATCCTATTTCCCCACAAGAACATGAACAAAGCTACACAAAAAATAATAGAGGATAGACAATATAACAATCTCTAGGAAACGGAGACGTGCATGTGTGTAAAGCGAGGCGTAGGCGTTGCCGGCGATGACCATTTACTAGTCGGAACATTGCTAATCAGATTAGCAGTACCAAAGAAGCGCAAACCAAATTCCATCCTCACACGATTTAACACTGACCACCTGAGATCCAAAACATTAATCGGAAACCCTTAGAGATAAACTGGCAGAAACACCCGCCAATCCCAGCATCACGGGGAGATGTGGGATAGTGCAAAGAGAGCCGTTCTGTCAACAACGGAAGAAATATAAATCAAGCAAGTAGAATGCAAGGTGTGGATTTCAAATTATACCTGGACCCTAGCAGGCGCCAGGAAAGAACTTAAGGCTAAAATAAACCAAGCAATCACTTTAGCGGAAAACAACGGCTATTCCAAAAGTTTACAAATCTAAACAAGAATGTAAAACGCCAGAAAAGACAAACGGCAGAGCGCAAGCAGCAGCTGACCAACATAATATGAAGGAGCTTTGCAGCATTACTCGGGAAAATGGCCACTTCACGGTCACTTCAAACACACAATAAAATAGTAGTGTGAAGGTGAGTTCATTTTACATTGGTTATGTATTATTCAAACAAAACTTCTTAGTCCAGCGTCAGTTGCGAATTTTCAATTTACAAATTTTGGGTTATTTTTGGAGGTATCATACTTTGATCACTCCCCCATCTCCAGGGCGTTGAAGGAGCGCTCATTTAAACGGCCCTGACATTTTTTAATCTTAAATTGCCTTCCAAACCGTAATTTTATGTTTCACTAAAAAAAAAACAAATTTTGGCGATTACAGCGCCATCTGTCGCAAATAAAAAAAGTTCTCGGATAAAACCTACATAGTTTTTCACGCTATTTTTGAATCTGCAATAAAAAAAATAGGGTTTCCCATTTAAGATTTTAAAGTCACCCCTATTTCCCGCCCCCTGGGTGTCGGATGTAAAACTTTTAAATCAATCGGATGTCCCACTCCAAACAATTAAAGTGATCATTCGGCACCTGTATCGATTGGAGGCACTGTTCTTGAAATATTCTGCACAAATACAAACCACTACGCGCCCCCGGTTTTAGACCCCAGAAATCTTGCGTCGATCCAATACCGTTAGAATAATTATAGAGCAGTCAGTAGAATGGCGCTCGTCCCTACACCTGGTGGTATTCGTCGACTTTGAGCGCGCATTCGACAGCCTTATGTCTGAAGCTCTCTGGACGGTGCTTGCAAGGACCGGAATACCGACAAAAATGATCTGCCTCATAAAGGGAACTCTACCGTAATGTCAGGTGTAGAGTAGCCCATAAGGGCATAAGGCCAAACAAAGTGATCCCATACCAATAAAGAATGGTGCAAGGCAGGGTTGTTAACTATCACCTTTTCTCTTTAATCTCCTACTAGATGATAGTATACAAAGGACAACAACATCGTGGCATTTAGTGGACGCTCTTCGCAAGACTTGAATATCTCGAATAGGCCGACAATATTTGTCTATTTAGTCATAGCTATGGAGACATGACGACAGTGGCGGATTATACGGTACGCGGACTAAAAAAAATTTAATGAGAAAAATTTTTTTTCATTAAAATTCTCAAAATTGATAAAATAAATAACCTGATATAATTCAAAACAAAATAAAACAAAATTTAATTCAATAAATGTAGGACTATTTAGAAAAATATTTTGAAAAGAAATTATCAAATATGTAAGTTAAAAAAAAATAATGTTATGTTATAATTTTTAGGACTGCGAAAAAAACTGTTTTCTCTCTCACGTCGCGTCTCTTTGAATGATGCTAATATGTCAGGGAAATATTCTGGTTTAGAAGGACGTATAAAAGAACATAGCCCCAATGCAGTTTTAGTTCCATGTGATGATGGATGATGGCCATCATTCTCTAAATTTAATTGGAAATTCCGCTGCAGAATAAAGTGGTTCTGCAATTCAATATTTTATGTTTGTACAAAACTTATTTATTATTATTATTTATTTAAGAATTTCAAATGTTGTACTGGCTGTGAAACTTGGTTACAGTAACATAAAAGAAGCGTTAAAGGAAATTTGTAATTCAAAAGAAGAAAAAAGAGTCACTATGTTAGAAGTCACTTCGGAATAAAATGGACAAGTACGAAATTGTTCTAATGGCAGTTATATGGAACACAATTTTGCAAAGGATTAATGCTACGAACAAATCACTTCAATCAAAGGACTGTGATTTAAAGAAAGGATGCAAATTACCAAAGTATTTGGAAGCTTTTATCAATAACTTTAGGCAAGACTTTGAGAAATTTAAAAAAGAAGCAACTGAACTGAATTATCAGGTCTTTCATTTAATATCGAAGAGGACCAATTATGCAGACAACAAAAAAGCAAACTATTTTTTGATGAAAATAATGAAGTCGGCATTGTTTTTAAAGCAAGAGTAAATTTTATAGTAAACTCGTTTTATGTTATGTGTGATAAATTAAAATCAGAGCTATCTGTAAGAGCTCAAACATATGAAGTGATTGTAGAGCCTTTTAGTATATTGTTTTGTTCAGAATTATCAAAAGAACAAAAACAGAAATCAATAAACACATTAATGGATACTTACAGAGATGACATTGACGTAACTATATGCGAAGATGAATTTGAACAGTTTTCGTTGTTTGTGGAAGAAAATAAGGACACCATGAAAACTATAGCAGAGATTCACAAAGCCGCAAAAGAAATGTCATCCACATTTCCAAATGTTGAAGTGTTGTTAAAAATGTTTAGAACTATTCCGTTATCCAAGGCATCAGGAGAAAGATTAGTTTCGGTCCTAAAACGTGTAAAAAACTATTTAAGAAGCAATATGGGGGAAGATAGATTAAATGACATGGCAATATTGTATATTGAAAAAGATATTCTAAATCACATTAATGCGGATAAAGTTATAGATGAATTGGCAAAAAATAAAGCAAGAAGAAAGTTTATATAAAAAATTGGTTATTTTATTTATTTCCCAGTTTCTTCAGTTGAACTCTCCAATACTACGTTTCCACCGCTAATCAAACGGGATTTTAATAAATTGGTTTACCGAGTATTTGTATTAGTGTTAAATAAAGATTTAAATAATTTTCATTGATGAAATAATTTCTAATATAAAAATATTTAAATAATATATATTGTTTTGTGAAAAAGTGCCAAAAGTTGAATAACTACCTTTTACATAATTTTGTTTTACTTGTAGTAGAAACGTGGAGAAAATTGTATTACAGCTTAAAATTTTTAAATTAATTTGTAAATTGATTCAAATAAGCTTGTTTTTGCCCTAATTGATTTTTAAGGGGGCCCCTTATTTCTACCGCTTAGCGCCTCCACATGTAATGATCCGCCACTGCATGACGACAAAAGTTTCTAAGCTCGTCCGAGAGGCAAACAAAGCTGGCCTATGGCTAAATATCTCAAAATCTAAGTCTATGCGGATATGTTCCAAAAATGAGGCCTCCTTTAGAATAAACAATGTGGATGTTGAAAAAGTATCAGATTCCTGTAACCTTGAAAGCACCATTACATAGGATGGGTAAAAAACAGTTATCGTCAACCGCATCAAGAAGGCCAGAAGCCTTGGTATGACGGTATGCTTAACAATATATGGAGGCCCACTTAATTCCCCCACTTGAATAAAATTAAAATCTTTAACTCCAACATAAAGGCCGTGCTTCCTTATGGAGCAGAAAAGTGGAAGATTACCAACACCATTATAATTAAATTCTAAAGTAGAAGTATTCAGCAACCGCTGCTTGCGGAAAATAATGTGAATATTAAGGCCATCTCGCATCAGCAACAGAGACCCCTCATAATTCTTGAAAGATATCTTAATCAGGTTTTGGTTTATGGGCATGGGTTTCTTTTTTCATTACCTTTAAAATAAGGTGAAACTCAACAAGGATTGCTATTAAAATATAATAAATAAATAAATATAAAAAACATACACTATTACTTGGATTTTCATTAAACGAAATTGCAGAATGTTCAGTTGTATGTAATTTAATATTAAACTCAGCATCGTGAGGTAATGAATTTAAATATATGTGCATTGTGCTTAATTTGAGATAAAATGCTCGTAAACTTTGTTCCAATTTTAACATTAGTGGATCACTAAAAAACAAAAAATCACGAAATTAAATAATCCCAACTATATTTAACCAATAATACTTTTCAAAAGTGTTTTGAATTTGTAATATATCAAATACAAATTTTTCTACAATGCTTCTACCAGATGTAATACAAACAAATACTCGTCTTAATTGATTTGCTTTGGCGTGAAAATAAACTGCTTTTAATACTTCTGTTATATACCCATTTAATAAAGGGTGTTCTGCTTTATAAACAACTACACCATACTTTTTCTTGTGTACAAATATTGCTTCAGGATATATTTTTCTCATGTACAAAATATTATGAATTGCAACTTCAAGGAATTCACATATTATATTAATAAGGTCTAAAAAATAAAATAAGTTTATATTTCAAAGTAGATATGTTGTATTTATGTAACCTGGAACATCTGGATTTGACATATTTTTGGTGGTTATAAATTTGAAATATTTATAAACAAACGTGAAGTTGTACACAAAAAGTTTCAAGTAGTTGCTTGTATATTCACAGATGGTGCCAGTATTGAAAATGAAAGAATATTTCTCTGCGCCCAACTGGCGGCGCGTAGCGAAACTAAATAGTAGGGTGCAAGAACAATAATCGTGTTTATGCACATATAAATAAAATAACGTTTAAATTGTGTAAACAATTCTTAACATGCCAAAAAAATACAAAAAAAAACATCAAATAAATGTTGTAGTGTGCCTCAGCACATACGTAGAAGTAAACATTAGAATGCAATGAAGCATGTAATTCGCTGCTTGCGACGAAAGAGTCGCCCTACTGGTGGCGCGTAGCGAAACTAAAATAGAGGGTGTAAGTGGAATAATCGCATATGTGCACGTGTTAATAAATTGTTGAATAAAT
>JARJDX010113203.1:0-20420 GCA_030264735.1 Gymnusa sp. GC000175 | reverse complement strand
ATTTTTTCAAAATTTAACATTTTAAGAACTCATTGTTTTCTGTTGCTATGCAACATTGCCAGTGTAATTATTCATATTCATATCAAGTTGCAGAGACGTAATGTCATTTGATCATCTGACAATAAATGAAATAGGGTTAGCAACCCGTCAAAAGTGATAGACGTCAATAATTGAATTTTTATTGCCAACATACATCTTTAAATATGACCCAAAAAACATCTCAAATTAGTAAATGAAAGTCGTGAGGTGACCACACCACCATTTTTTTTTTGGAAAACACTTTATTTTCAAAAAAGTATTAAAGCTTTGAAGTATTTTGTTTTGCGTCACTTTCTATGAGGTGGTTTTTGAAATGGTCGTAAAATATAAAATTTCAAAAAACTCGACATAAATACAAAAGTTCCTAGGTTAATTTTGGGTCGTTGATTACTTTGACTTTGGGCATTTTTTAAAAATTTTGTTTCTCTGTGGCCTCCGTAACCTGATCCTCCCAATCTTCTTGATCTTCTCCGAAGTCTTAAACTTATGGTGCAAGGCACAGTCTTGAATTATAAGTGGCTTTAAATTCTCACTTGTCTTTCTTGGTTTTGCCCTAAATAGTATATGATTTGGGAGAGTCATTGTGATTATTTTATTTCTGCTAAAATGAATACATTCATTCTTCTTGCTGTCCACGGGATTTTAAATTCTCTTCTTCAACACCAGTTGTTCAAATGCGTCCAGCCTTCTTCTGTCTTCTTGCGCTTTGTGCATTCAATATCTATGTTTCGGCGCCGTAGAGTGTAACCGAGAATACTAGTCTTTTAATTATTTACTTTTTAGGGTTGCTGTCTCTCCATGTTTTCTGTATGTTTTTCATTGCGATCTCGCATCTTCTCTTAATTTCTTGACAGCTTCCACCTTTGTTAGAGGTTACAGCCCCTAGGTATATGTAGTGATCTACCATCTGACGTTGACCGATTTGTTTCAGTTGCTGCTGGTTGTTATTAGCTCCTTCGATAATAATAATTTTAGTTTTTGAGCAGTTGTTACTATCACACACAATCTATTTGTAGTCTCTGTAGGACCTTTGACAGTTCAGCTCTCAGCTCAGTCAAAACAACCGTGTCATCAGCACATCGTAGATTGTTGACTTTTACGTCCCCAATCGCAATTTCTTATACCACTTTTACTTTATTGATGTCTATTTTCCAAATATTGAAGAGCAAAGAATTCTACGAAACTTTAATTTCTATAAGGTTCCCTACATTTTATAAAAACTAATGCTGTCAAAGGTCGTGCAATGGTTAAGATAGCAGAGTTATAAAGGTTTGGTGTATTCTCAAAATTTTTCTATGATCAATCACATGTTTGATATCTTCTTTCTTTGGCAAAGCATGCCTCTTTACGAGATATCTGCAAAATAAGATAAAGTTTAAGCCTTATATGTAGTATGCTAAGTATCTCGATGCAAGGTGATGTAAGGAATATAAGCCGATAATTTTTATAATCTAATCGTAAATAGTTTAGAATTTAAGCTGTCGCGACTTGAGTCGATGTAAATTTTCTTACTTTCGGGTTTAAGTCGCGTATTTTTATTGGTTGTTGCCAACGTTTCGCTCGCTATTGCAGGGGGCATTCTCAAGGCGGAAAAGTCCGATGACTGGAGACCTTGTTCAAGTGTGTATGCCTATATAGGATGAAAAGTTATTATCGGAGGTGGGAGTTTAATGATAAAAGCAAATATTTCAAGGTATTGGAGATTTCAAAAGAATTTTCGCGATTTAAGTTAAGGGGATTATTGTGAATCCAAATCGTTTCGCAAATTTTGCGCTTCTTATAATGAGGGATTATAGATAATGATTTTGGGTTAGTGAAATCAATTTAATGACCTGCCTCGAAAGAATGTTCGGCCAAAGCTGAGCCGCCGATGTTTATAAGACGTACCGCCTGTTGATGCTCAATTATGCGTGTCCTAATTTACCGTTTGGTTTCGCCAAAATATTTCAAATTGCAATTAAGACAATTGACTTGATAAATTCGGGATTTGAAAGAAGAATTTTGTCCTTCACACTGTTTGTTAAGTTAGAAATTTTGGAGTCCGACTTGAAAATGGTATTTACATTGTATTTGTGTAAAATTCGTCCGATTTTGTCTGTGCAGTTTTCTACATATGGCAAAAACGCCAAAGAAACAGGCGGTTTTTGATTTCTACTAATGACTTTTTTAATGACACGAGTAATATCCTTCAAATTGTAATTGTTATTGAGAAGCGTTTTTCTGACGTGAGTCAGTTCTGAAGATAACGATTCCTTTTGAGAGATTGAATGGGCTCTCTAATGGCGAGTGAAACGTTGGCAATTACCAATAAAAATACGCGGGTTTAACCCGAAAGTTTAGTAAGAAAATTTAATCTTAAATATTTTGTCTATTCTTTAGACGTCGTCCTTGATACAGTTTAAACCTAGATCTTTTGATATAGCCTATGCAGACAATATTTTCAGCCATTGCTTAGCCGAAATCACATCTAGACCGGGTGCTTTATGGTGTTTTAATGACTTTCTTGATTTACGCTTTAAAAATTAGTTTACTTTTACATTAGCTAATGGTTAACTTAACTAGAAGTAAACAAGGATTTGACACTAACCAGCGATTGTAAAACCGATTTTTGTAGGTTAACTTTAACTTCAATTTACTATTGATTAACCAACCAGTTTACAGGTCATTTATTTAAAACCTAAAAAGAGAAAATAAAAATAAAAACTTTATTGTAATGACGTGTGAAAAAATGTACTTTGCCATAATTAATTTGTAATAAGGCAAACCAACCTCTTGTCAAATAGGGCTGCCAACAACTTCCATCTTTAAAAAGTTTGAGGTCACTAAAAGTTTGATGACATTGCGTTTTTATGGATAATTTGATATTATTGGTATACCTTATTAGTCATTCCAACTAAACCACGTGACCAATATGATGGCAAACAAACGCTTCTGTCAAAACTGTGCATTTAACGTGTTATTGAAGGTCTTAAGATACTTGGTAAAATTAAAAAGTATGGATGGAATTTGATTTCTAAACAAATAAAAACGTCAGATTATCCATACAAACTCAGACAACAAATTTTTTGTGAACTCCTGTCAAACTTTTTAAAGATGGAAGCTAATGGCATTTCCATCTTGACAGCTTGACAGAAGAGTGGAATAAATAATAATTATAAATCAAATCACAATTATCACTTTCTCCGAGAACGAATATACATTATAATTTTGATACACTAGTTCATCCTTACCGGCCCGTTTAGCAGTAAAAACTTGACCATGGGATCTTACAACACAAACAATTTGAGCAAAATGTAAGATTTAAACCAAATTGCATATATTAGTAGAAAATATAGTAAACAATTATATTTTGCTAGGCACAAAAAATTGACCAAATAGTTATGAAGTTATTCGCTCTTAAAGTACAATTTATTGCAATAATATTAATGGTATTCCATGATCACCGATCTCCAGCGATACGTGGCAACGTTGTAAACGGCTCGAGATTTTTCAGCTTTTTTGACTAATAAATACATAATATATGTCATGTATCTATAAAAAAAAACCTGTTTGTACTCGTATTTACAGATTTATTACTAGTAAATCTCCCTTTGCAAAAATGTTTTGCATCATTTTGTAAAGAGAAATCTATGAAATTAAATAAATTTTTTCAAAACGCTATGTAGACGTCAGATTTGAATAAATTTAAATTGTAATTATTGACAACATAAGAAAAAAAATATTAACCTTATTCGACTTGGCCAGAATTATCCATAAAATTCTATTTACTTATTTAAATTCATAATTTAATTAAAATAACCAATAAGTATATTTCAATTTGTTTTTAAACCAATTTTACTATAATTTTATAGAATGCTATTATTTTAAATGTGGATTTTTTTATTTAAAGTTGAAACACTGATTTTTTATGCAGCATAGGAACCCCCGCACCACTCACGGCGGTAAATGATTTGCCGAAAGCATTTTAATTAAGGCAATGTTTATTGTTTTACGTTTTAGTTATCTGCAATATTGTTAGTAAAAATTTACCGAAAAAATAGATATCCATTACTAACTTTTTAGGTGTTTATTTTGATACTTGGTTTTTACAATAAATATATTGTGTTAATACCAACGAACAGGATGTTATGTGCATGCTTCCTGATGGACTGCACTTTTAACAAATTGCCTAATTGCACTTTCAGACTTTTAATTTTAAAGTAATTCATTCAATTACTAGTTCACTGACAACAAACTTTATAACCTATAACAACGTTATACTGAGTGGTATTACGCTAAAATTTTATCTACCGGCTATCAGGTCTGAAATGTAAAAGCATTTTAAAAAATAATTTTAACATTTTTTAGATGGTAATTAATTAAAATACAGGTTGATATTATTTATTATACAACACTAATAAGTCACACACAATTATTGACTTTTTTTCAATAAAAGAACCTCTATTTGTAGGTAGATATATCGATGCGCAAATCTAGGCAAAGTAAAATGCCCATATCTCTTAACCAATCTAAGTATCTAACCCCAAGACGCTCATTTTTGAAAAACAATAACTTGAATCTGCATGGACACTGTTTTCGCTTGGTTCTTTTGCGCCAGACTCTTACCGACTAAACCCCTCGCCTCTTGCGCCTTCTGCGCACATCTTTTTCGCTATGACAACAGGAACCTCAGTTTCTATATAAGGTCGCTTCTAAGTTTTGCTTCAGTTTCCTCAAACGCTGCCATTTTTCGGTCTTGCGTTCTTACAAAATCTGCAAAATAATATGCTTCCAGTTTTCTTTTAAATCAATCATTTTTGACACTATGTCCTCTGGTGTTGTGTCATTGTCGATTTACTCCTTTGACCTTCTTCTTATTTCTTTCCTTCTATGGCAGTTCGGGGTTATCCTTATCGTAATATACACTTGTGTCTTTCTGGGGTAATTTGCATTCTTTTCGTGTACGTTTCAAGCGATCCGTGATCAATCAGCGTCTGTGTGACATACTTTTTAAGATTCGGAAGGAACCTTTTGGTCCATTGTCCTTTTTTGTCTTTTCTTGCCATAGGTTTATCACTAGACCCTCTCTTTTTGCTTGGGGCCGTATTTTCTCTCCTTCCATCATCGAAGGTCTATTGGTGGTATACACGCTTCGACGTTTAAGGCTACGGTCGATGTTGTTCTGTACGCTAAGGTTATTTGAAACAGCAAATTCTTTTGCGTCGAGTTTAACATGTTTCTGTATTTTTTCAAAGCAATTACCATACCTCGTGTGTATAATATTACTGAGCATAGGATTTCATGCTTTGCACTAGTACCCCCTCGGTATTTGGTAGTTGCATCGTCAAAACTGCAAGTCGCTGCTCTGCATTTTTTATAGTAAAACACCAAACACCCCTTTACTATACTCCTAAATACCCCACCGACTTTGTCCGTTTTGTGTCGGTGTTACTAAATTTAAATATGAGATGCTCTATTCCGCTTTTATCTCAGTTTTTTCTTTTGGAACCTTTGAAACCATGGGCAGTCTATTTTCGGTCATCCAGCTTGAAAAGTTGTTTTCAAGGAGTAAGAACAAAAAACTAAGAAATTTATAAATAACAACTAAAAATGAGAAAAGTGTTAGGGAAACTAATTGCTTTGTATATTTAGATGATATTTTGAAAAGGGTTTCTGGCTTCTTGAAAGGTCCGAAAGAGAAACTTGAAATAGGATTGTTAAAACAAAAAAGTATAAAATATATTCGGAACAAAAAGGCAATAAACTTTCATAGTAGAAAACAACAGAGTAAAAAATATGTCCAGAACAATACGGCAATAAACTTAAATTTAGGGATATCTTTAAATTAGTAATGCTTGACATACCGTATTGTTCCTTATAAAATATTGTTTCTGACATCTTTAAATTTAAACTCGCTAACCAATTTTCGGAACTAAAGGTTCAATAAAATATTTTTTTGTGGTTTGTGTAGAACTCAACGTTTTAACACAGTTATTTACCATATAGACATTCATTGGTACAGGTTACTAAATCTTCGTTTTCATTGTTGCTACGCTCCACAATTACGAGTCAACGGCCTTTGAGGATAGCTTGTATTGCAGGAATAACAACCGCATCTGCAGTAGACACTAAGATACACAGCAATCAAATACTCTATTATAAACACAAATAAATAAATATCTGTTAACATGGTGCGTTGCGTTTACGTCATCAATCTTCGTTGTTGTCCACTTTTACCAGCATCAGCAGGTCATCTGCGAAAGGGATCTTCGAGGTTCCTTCAGGACAGTTAGTTAAAATATTCTATAGTATCGGTAGATCCATTTAGTCTTATACCATTATTCCTTAGTTTTCTATTTTTCGGGGACTCAGATTTTGCATTTATTAGATATGATGGTATTAATAATTAAGCTGTACCTTGCTGTATTGAATGCGTTTTTTACATACATTAAGACGCATCAGCCTGTATTCTCTCTATTCATAACTTCATAAATCTTCTCAGTTGCCTAAACAGTCATCACCTACCCATATTGGTTTTCATGCAGTTCTTCTCCAGTTTCGATTTCTATGAGTAGTCTTTCTTTTAGCATGATCTTGTACAGATTGCCCAATAAGTTTAGTAAGCATATTAGTCTGATGTATAAGTTTTCTATGCTTCAAGTGTTCAAGCTCCTTTTGGCAGTAGGATTAATTTGGCCAAATTCCATTTCATTGGGAATTTCTGCCGTTTTAGTACTCCATTCTTGATTCATGACCTCTAAAAGTCATGCAGGCCAATGTATCGCTAATTTCCTAACTACGTGGAAATTTCAGCCAGGCCTGGCTGCTTATTGTTCTTTATCTTCTCTGTCGCCTCCAGCAGTTCTTCTGTGGTAGTTGCAAATCTCCATACTTTCGGGTTTAACACGCGTAGTATTTGTTGTTGAAGAAGCGTTATCAAGTCTTTGGAGTAAGTCCAATAACTAAAACCTTGTTCGAATATATAGGCTTTGCCAACGGCAACAATGTGACCAAAAAGTAAGAAAATTTATATCGATTCATGTCGTAAAGCATTAAAATTTTTCTTTAATAGAAAAAACGACTTTTATTATTATTAAGATGGATTTCTCATTAGTCTTTTTATACATCTTGTATAATTTACAAACACAATTAGTGTGTTTTCTATAAGAGATCTATTAAATAGACCTATAATAGAGGAAATGAGTTTTGTTAATAAAATCTACATTTTTCAAAAAAAATATTCCATTTTACCTAATTAAAAGTAACATTATAAATTATAATTAGAAACTGAAGATAATTAAAACACAAGTAAATTGTTTGCTAATCAGTTTTTTCTTTCTATTAAATGAATTTTTAAATTTGTTACGGATGGTTGCCAAAACAAACTACTGAACATGATTTATTACGGTAGTAGAAACGAGTTAGTTGCCATGCTTAAAACCCATGTAGTCATCATGCAAACAAAAATTATTTATGGTTTTTTAAATTAGCCAGAATAATTGTAGCTTAACTATATTTCATTATTGGTCTCCAGGGTGTTAGAATATAAAAAAAACAAGAGGCTTTCCACCCTCCCTCCGCACTTCTTATTCCACCTATTGTTGTCTTGGTTTAAGTGAGATGTAATTGAAAGCCTTGTCGCTACAAGAGACCTGTTGTTGTTGATCCTCAAATATCGATGGGTGGCTTTCATGAAATTGGATTATAATAAAGAGGGGGAGCGATAGTGATGGTGCACCCTAAACGAGTCCTATTTCATATTCACTGCTCTCCTGCGACACTAAATGACGTAAACGCAACGCACCATGTCAACAGATATTTATTTATTTGTGTTTATGGTGGAGTATTTGATTGCTGTGTATCTTAGTGTCTCCTGCAGATGCGGTTGTTATTCCTGCAATACAAGCTATCCTCAAAGGCCGTTGACTCGTAATTGTGGAGCGTAGCAACAATGAAAACAACACTGCGAGCCTCCGTTTCTACTTCTATAAATAAATATATATGTGCACTGACTAGTTCGTGCTTTCTAATGTATTCTTTATCGTAAAAAAAAACTATTGAAAATTCTGGGGAAACTCACATTTTTATTACTCTGGACTCTGGAAGGTATTGATTTTATTCCCCTTTTGGAAGATGCACACGTTACCTTGTTTGTTTACATTTTGTAGCCTTAAGAAACTAAAATATTTAAGAAAACAATAAATCCTCTCGTATATTATTTTAATTTCATATTTGAATTACATAAAAAAGCGAATTTAATTACATTTATGAATTAAAAACTGATAATAACCAAAATTTTTTTATGAAAAATATTTAAATATAAATTTTATTACTTTTGGGTAGTTTTATTGGGTTTCAAACGTTTCGCTCGCTATTACAGGGAGCAAAGAGGATTCTTAAAGCGGAAAAGTCCGATGAATGAAGACTTTATTCGTGTATATATGTCTATATAGGTCGAAAAAATTACTAGGGGTTAAATTTAGTGATGAAAACATATATTTTCAGGGCTAATTTTAAATCCCTGTTCTCGATTCGAGTTAAAGGCATTATTATAAATCCAAATTGCCACGCATACCTTGCGTTTCTTATAATGAGGGCTTATAATTGATCATTTTCATGCTAACGTCTATCATGGTCCATGGAGAGGACAATCATCAGACCATCTGCTAATTAGTTAAAACTATGTATTGTGCATGTTAAAATTGGAGTGTTGTTGACCTGTCTCGAAAGAATGTTCGGTTAGCGCAGAGCCGTTAATGTGATTAAGGCGTACCACCCGCTGATGTTGCAATTGCAATTATGACAATTGATTTGATAAATTCCCGGATTTAAAAGATGAATTTTGTCCTTTACACTTTTTGTTAAGTTAGAAATTTTGGAGTCCGATTTGAAAATAGTCGTTACCTTATAATTGTGTAAAATTCGTCCAATATTGTCCGTGCAGTTTTCTACATATGGCAAAAACCATATAGAAACAGGGGGGCCTATGTGGGTGGATTTCCTGTAAATTGTATGACCTGAATTCTATGAAGCAGATTGTTCAAGAAGTTGAACTACACAAGCAGTTGTAGTTACTGTATCTGAGAGATTTTCTTTGGCTGCAGCAACTAAATTACCTTTTTAATAAAACACACTATACAAAGAGGTCGAAAAATTAAAGAAGCAGCAAACCTCGGAAGTCTAATAGAGCTGGATTTTCCTATAGAGTACGCACTGACAGCCAATGACCATTCCTTCTTTTTAATAGTGGTTCGGGAGAGCAGAGAATTCTATTGTTTTCAACTGAGAAAAATTTGGTATTTATGCTGCATTTTGAACACTGGTACGCTGATAGAACATTTAGATCCACTCCATGATTTTTTAATCAACTATATACAATTCATGGAGTATGTACGAATTGCTCCCAAACAAAAAAGAAGAAACATACATTTGCCTGTTTCAAGAACTAAAAAGCCTAAAATCTGGACTACGACCGACATCAATAATGGTGGACTTTGAGAGAGCTGCTATCAATGCGCTACGAAGAGAGTTCCCCAATGTGGTTATACGTGGATGATTTTTACATTTTACACAATGAAATCTTCATAAATGGTTAATAACCACGTAACGGCGTGAATTAGAAACCTGAGCGACATTTGATATATAAATTTTACATTAAAATATCATTGTGTATGTCGTTCGAGTTGCCTATCCACGCGGTCACGTGGTTAATAACCATTTATGACGTAAATGGTATATGAAGACACATCCAAGGCGTTGGATTCCAGGCAAGACATGCTAATGAATCTGATTTTGCTCTACATTTACGTAAGCTGGCAGCTATTTTTTTGTCCCAGAGGATCATGTGATTAGAGAATTACTAGAAACTAGATAGTGATTTTTATTGCACAAATAAAAATTTACTGTTACCACCAACCAACTATTCAGAAGATACATGGATAGGTCACTACGGCAGAAGGGGACGTCGAAGGGGTGCCTTATTTTCGAATAATTTATGAAATTGTTATAATTTGATAATGCTATCGTAGGTAATATCCCACCAAGTAAGAAAATCTATAAAGATAATGCAAGAAGAGTAAAGTACATTATTTCCAATTACGTAAAAAGACCAATTTTAGAATATCTGCGAGAAATTTTACATTACATGTACAATAAAGTGTAGTGAGTTTGGTTATAATAATTTATTAACACTTTGTTTGGAAATTATTATTTTTATTTTATTTAAATAAATTTCTCCCAATAAATCCTGCTAATATTATAAATGCGAAACGTGTTTGAATATTTGGATGTTTGTTACTCAATCACGCCTTAATGGCCAAACGGATTTGAATGAAACTTGGTGGACAGAAGAGCTAGGCATGTATCTCGTGAAAATTTGTATTGTAAATGTCATTAATTTTTATGTGTCCAAACCACAATATGAAGATGACATGCTATGAGCGCCATCTTGTGGGTCACTATAATAACTAGAAATATTCCGAAAAAATGAATAGTTTTTTAAGAAACAATCAGGTTAGGTTATATTGCGTGTGTCTGCGCAACGCCGAGTAAAAACAGCACAATTTGTTTGTAATAAATTTAGCAATCTCGCCATTAATATTATAATTTTATTATATAGTAATAATTTGACTTTTATTTTGCAAATATTAGGGATTTTTACTTACGCATTGTTTTATTATTTATCACTTATCGCGTGCGTCCTAATATCCGCGTCCAATTGTCGCGGGTCCAAATGACCGCGTCCTTTGACGCGACACTGCTAACGTCAGATTGGCACTGAAAATGCTACAAAGTATTGCTACTAGTACCCTTGTTTGTGATAGGACTAAAAAAATCATCTGAACTAACAGATTTTGATGGGACGAAGATGCCAATCTTATTTTTTTATTTTAGTGTTATCCTTCTGTGAACCATCCAGTTTTTTCTTCTGTCAATGTAACGGATTTCATGGGTACGAAATGGATGTGTGAAAGGTTTATTAACTACGATTTAAAGATCTGGGTTTTTAGATTTGCGCTTATTTCTGGAGTGTCTTTAAGGGTAATATTCTGGCTTAGGCCTCACTAGGCCCTTTTGTGCGTTAATTGTGTAAATCGCCCAATCACTCCAGATGGTAGACGAAGGACAGCAGAGCGTTAGAAGGAGTGTACGTAATGCTGGCCATGTTTGGCCAGAGTTTCACTAATATAGACTTTTTGAGGTCTACGAGTACAGGGTAGGTCTAAGCACGGAACACGTGTCTCGTTTTTTTCTTCACATGCCCTACATAGAGTAGTTTTCGTCGGTCCAATTTTTTTTAGCTGTTAATGGCCCTACCTAACAAAATTCGCAGATTTTCTTAGACTAGTCGCTGATAGTATTAAGTCGTTTTTGGGCCGGTGCATACTTTTATGTTATATATTTCGTTCCTGTTTTTACAAAAATCAAAGAAATTACACTATTACGTGGGTTTTGAACCACTAAGTTCATTCATGTGTTTGTGGGTGATTGCTTGTTGTTTTTTTCAATTAGTAAATACTAAAAAATGATGGGGTTGTACCCCAGGATCTTATATCTTGCGCTGCTTGTCCGTTTCAGATGTTGGCAATCATAAGACCCATGGTTGCTTTGAAAAACATGTTTGTAAATTATTTGGCCATAATATTCATTTTGTACCTCGATTTTCAGAATCCAGTATATAGCCATATGCAATATTTTAAAGTTTTTTTTACGAAGACATCCAAAATCAGATATTACCCCTGATATTTTTTAACTTGTAGCCCTGTTAATGTCATGTTCACACTTACTTTTATTTTCTACTTTCTACTTAATTTAGCTCCTGCGTTTGATTTGTGCGTTTCTTGTTTCAACAAAATTTCGTAAGTTTTTATCGTATAACTTTAACAAAAATAAATAAAAATTTAAAAACCCTACAGTATGGTAAATTCAACTTTAAGAACAAATATTTAAATTTATTTTCAAAAATTATTTAAGGACCTCGTATCCTAATTGTAAATTACATACGTAGTTTAATAGTTTTCATTCTTATACATCCTCTAACTCAATAATATTTTTTCAAGAATAACTTCTTAGAAGATATAAAACTAAACTAGTATGA
The DNA here is from genome assembly GCA_030264735.1 of Gymnusa sp. GC000175. Taxonomy (NCBI): domain Eukaryota; kingdom Metazoa; phylum Arthropoda; class Insecta; order Coleoptera; family Staphylinidae; genus Gymnusa; species Gymnusa sp. GC000175. The sequence goes on along the minus strand of JARJDX010113203.1, from coordinate 8,305 downwards.
AAGCTTGTCTTTAAATTTTGTTAAATTGTTTTAAGAACTATTGGTGACGTAACAAGTTTAGAACGAATAGCTAAAAATTCCATTCACATTAAAAAAATTTTTTTCTTTAGCAAAATAATAATATGATATTAATTTTGATTAATAATAAAAAAAAATGCTCAAATTTATTCAAAATTATTTAAATTTTGAAGAAAATTGCGTGAATTTGATTAAAAACATCAATTTAGAGATTTAGACCAAAATGTTTTACGAAAATCACACACATCTGTCAAAATTCATGTCAATTACAATATAAAATTCTCAAATAATTTATATTTTATTTGTTTATTAAAATAATAATATAATATTAATTTTGATTAATGTTTTTAAAAACTATATTTTTTATAATCATTTGCTTAGTGAACATGCTGCGCCGCCATCTTATGAAGAAACCTTTCACAGAAACAAAGAACAAAGAATACGCTCTGTTAAGTGTAACAATGGTTTTAATATTATACATAATTAATGAAAAATAAAATAAAAATAATTATTTATAATTTTTTTAAATCACGGTAGAATTAACTTCTTTGGAAACTAATAAAAATTAAAAATTTTAAAAGCAATTTGACCACAATTAAAAAATAATTAACCTGAAGTTAAATGAAGAGCAAAATTAAAAAATAATTTGGTTCATTTTCCATTAAATGAAAAGTGGGATGAAATTTTGAATTTTAAAATTTTAGCATCCAATTTAAAATCTCTCATTTAATTAATCGTTCCTCGAAATTGATGCACGCAACAAATATTGCTGATTATAGTCGATTTTGAAAATTCATTTTCCGGTTTCCAATTTTCATGTTATGATGCAGGAATGTCTGCATGTGTGTGATTTGATATCGTAGAGGGTTGAAACGAGGGTTGCAATCTCTCATGCGATCAATACCTTGCCACTGAGAGTACACTCTGCGACATTAATCCATCCCTTACTCATGCCTACGATGATACAAGTCTCCAAGGACTAAAATTTACATAAAAAATATATTCACACATTCCCCTTTTAGTAACGCAATTTATGTGTTATATTTTTTATTTTTATTTTTAGAAATCTTGCTTGAACATCTGTAAAAGAACAAGTAAATATGTATTTGGGGTAAGTCAAATTTAAATATGTATTGAAAAACCACTTTGTTGGTTTTCCTCAAGTCTTATTTTGGTACATATTCCTAAACTGGTTATTTAACTTTTGACATTTACATTTTTAATTAAAAAACTTGATAAAAATTATCATTTTTGATTTTATATTTAAGACACTGAATTTTGAGGTAATTCATGATATTTAAGAGGCTCTGACAATAAATTTTTACAATTTTCAAGGTAAAACTAAATTTTTGTTTTGTAAGAAATATTAATTATATATAATCATAATGTTAATATACAAGAAGCACCTCTGTTATTATTAATAGTATTATTAAGATAAATGTCAGCTAAATGAATATTTTTATGCAGTTATGTTCACTATGATTCCGTTTGTTATTTTTGCTAAGATGCTTGTTACCAAATGAAAAATAAAACAAAATCTTTCAGTGCTTTGAAACCTCTATTACTATTTTAATTAAAGATTAAAATCAAAAACTGTTTTTACTTTCTATGCCTTTTTTAACAGACGTATTTGTCTTTCCAAAATGTTTTGAAATTTTTTAATTAAAAAATTATTTAAAAAGAAATTACCGAGTAGAAAATTGAAACATTTTATATTTAACTTGTAATTCCATATCAATTTTTACCTATATTAGGGCGATTAGACAAAATCGCTGAAATATACTTAAAAACACAATAATTTAAACCAAAATCGTTTAAATTTTGACAAAATTTATATGATTTTTGAAGTAAATTTGGATAATTTAAACAAAATCATTAATATTTTTAAAAAAATTGCTCAGACTTGATTCAAAATTATTTAAATTTTGAAGAAAATTGCGTGAATTTGATTAAAAACATCAATTTAGACCAAAATGTTTTACGAAAATCAAACACATTTGTCAAAATTCATGTCAATTACAATATAAAATTCTCGAATAATTTATATTTTAAAGAAAATTGTATAAATTTATTTAAAATCATTATAATTTAATCCAGGGCCGTCTTAACGTAGGTTCTGACTGCCGGGGTCCCGGCAATCATAGAGGCCCTGCGCGCCTAGTAAGAAAGTAATAAACTATAAATCGAATAACTTAATTTTATTTTAGCGGGCTTATCATGTTTTTTTATAGTTTTATCTGCAAAATTATTCACTGAATATTGTATGAATCTATGTGAGCAGGCCTTGTGCATAACTCTTGTCTGGGCGTTAAAACGGCCTTGATTTCATCCAAACTTATCTAAATATTAAGTAAAGCCTACCAAATTAGTATCAATTTTTACTTTTATTGAAAACAATTGCTTAAATTTGATCAAAACATAGCAATTTAAACAAAAATCATTCAAATATTGACGAAACTTACAAAATATTGTCATTCCAAATCAATTTTAACCTAAATCGCACTAATAAGACAAAAATCGTCGTATTGTATTCAAAAACATTTTAATTCAAACCAAAATCTTTTAAACTTTCACAAAATTTGTCCAAATTTGACGAAATATAATCAATTTTAAGTAAAATAAGCTAAGGTGTCTTAGCCTCATATGTGGGGCCCATTGTGTCCCCCTTCTCATTAGCTGGTTTTCATCCGATTTAGTCCTCAAGCCATTCAATGTTTTCGATTAGCCCGAGTATTTTCACCAGAAAAGTGTTGCTAATAATAATGACTCTTGATGGTGTGAAGTTTTGATAGGGCTGAACAGGTGTTGTGAGCCAGAGGTAGGATCAAGCTACTCTATGGGACCGACTAGCTGTTTGCCTCCCTTGCCCTTATTACCGTTATGTCCTTTTACCCATCTGATAATGAGGAAAGTTTTTCCTTATAGTTAGTAGGGCCTTGTAACATGCATATGAGTAAATTTTATGCCCATTCAGTGCCGCCCTACTATCGAAATTAAATTGTAAGAGTATTATTTTGTTGCGGAGGTTTTTGCCTGCAACTGCTCTGGCTCCTTGGCTAATTGCAAACAGTTCTGATTGCTGTACTGTTGTGTATTGCCCTATGGGTGTATGTACATTAACATTAAGACCAGTTTCTCGAAGATCCCGCGCCGGATCCTCTTTTGCTTTTCGAGCTGTCAGCTGATTGACTCGTTAGTTACATTGTCATTAATGTGGATTTTGACTGATTGACTCGTTAGTTACATTGTCATTAATGTGGATTTTGACTTGGTAGTTTTTCTCGAAGTTGTACTTCACCAGTGGTCTGTCAACGCTTGTTTCTATAATTGGCATTGCTTTAGTTGCTTCATCCAGTACTAGGGTGTCACCTATTAAGAACCATATTAACGGGGAAAGGACTGATAGCAGCCTCTCGTGGCGACGGTTCCGACCCTACAGTCACCTATGTTTACTTATAACGCTCTTGAGATCAGTACATGGTTGAAAACCTTCATTCCGCGAAAAAACAAAAGTGTTTAGAATTAAATTTGCAACAAATGATCTTTTATCATTTTTTCAAAATTTAACATTTTAAGAACTCATTGTTGTTCTTTCTAAGCAACTTGTTTGTTTCAGAAATAATGTTATAAAGGTCTCAAGAAGGATATTATTCCATAAAGTAATTAAAAATTAAAAATAATTATTGCAAGCCTACGCCTTTGAGCTACTCTTCAAACGCAATATTTTTTTCTACAAGTAAATAGAAGCTTCTTTTTATTGCGCTAGTGTCTGATTAGGGCATATTTAGAGGTCTGGTTAAGGTGCAGGAGAAAGACTTTCCAGTTCTTGTTTGTAAAGACCTACTTTTGTGTAAATGTCGTAATACTTATAAAAAACATCAGGGGAGAATTGGAGAATGAGACTAGTATTTTATAGAGTAACTGGCGTGTTTTTATGTACTAATAATTACGAACCACCTGGCATTTTTCAGTCAATCCGGCAGTCAATGTGACTATTCAATTTTTTTATAAACATGAGTTAAATAAACTGGAAGAACCAGCGCCGAAACATTGTTCTGGTACCAGTGGTAAATTTGCCACTTGAGAGACCCCAGACGCAACTTAATTTTTAGCCTCCCTATAGCATTAATTATTTACTTATAAGAAAAAAAAGCATACAACATTAAAGGTGTCTAAATTTTGATAAAAAATTGTTTTTGAAATTTTAGCAAATTCTTGCAAATTTTAAAGAATATTGTCATAATTTACACAATTTTTGCTAATAATCCTTGAATTTGAGTAGAAACCATTAAAATTTTAAGCAAAACAATACATTTTAATTTAAATTATCTAAATTTTGATGAAAATCAATCAAAATTACTTAAAATCACATGAATTTTACAAAAAAACACAAAATTTTGAAGAAAATTGTTCAAATGTAACAAAATCCTTATCCATTTTAACGATAATCTGCCTAATTTGAAAAAAAAAACATTAACATTTTGAAGAAAATCCCTGAAATCATAATCATTGCAATTTAAATCAAAATCATTTAAATTTTAATAAAATTGTTTATCTTCAAATTAATATTAACCAAAATCGCCCCAAATGAACAAGTTTTAAAATTTTGAAAAAATTAATTTATTAAAATCATGACGATTTAAACTAAAATTATCTAAATTTTAAGAAAGATTTCTTGAATTTGAAAAAAATCAATGCAATTTTAATTAATATCATCTAAATTGTGACATTTTTTTTAAATACAAACAAAATTATAGAAATTAAATTAAAATCATGTAATTTTTGATATAAATTATTAAAATTAAACAAAAATCATGTAATTATACCCAAAATCAAAAGTTTCAACGAAAATTGCTCGAGTTCGATTAAAATCATCTTAATTTTAACACTTAGATTTAAATATATACCAAAACATTTAAATTTGAAGCAAAATCGCACAAATTTGATCATTATCATCGAGATTTTAACCAAATCATCGCAATTTTAAACAAAATTATCTAAATGTTAATAGAAAAATTCTCTCATGTGGCGTTGTTATTGAGAGAAAATAGTACAGCGTCAAATAAAAATAAATCTGCCACTGTTTGATACTATTATTTTGGGCAGTTCATCCTTGGCTTGTTTTTATAAATATTTAGTTATTTTGTATTGCAACCAAAGCATCTGTGGTGGATGCATAGATTATATATACTATGGGTGGATGGTCCACCTGAAGGCCTCCAGGTGCATATTCATATTTCTGTTAGGTTAGCAAAAGTAGAACAATACAAAGAGAATAATAAAAAAAAGAAATATCAAAGTAAATAGCATTTTTAATATTTTTTGTTACAAATTTTCCATTATTTAAAAACTACCTAGCAGCATATTTGAATTTTGATTAAAATGCAATTTTGGTTGCATAACTTGCATCACAGTGGGAATAATTTTTCTTTAAAAATCATTAATAAAAACATTAAATATTACAAGGTATTTACAAAATTTATTCAACTTGCATATGCTACTTTATTACACAAAAAAATAAGAGACAGAGTTATTAAGGACTTTTATCTTTGGCTAATGAATCAAGATGATCTGTGTAGTTACGACCAATTTTAAGCAGAGCCAATCCAGAACCAATACCACAGATAGTGCAAAGTGCTACATTTTGAGGTACGACACTTCTTAAAATAGCCCAAATCAGTACAGAACCAAGTGAGAAGGTGACTGCTCCAAAGGCACTGAAAATTAAATTATTAGCAATGAATTAAACAACCATAAAATAATTTACCTGTATAAAATCTTTTCTTTTTTGGATAGTTTACTTAAATGGGGCCTATTGTATAAATATAATCCAGAACCAAGAAGTGTGTGTGCTAATAATACGTTTGTTATGTCTCTTCGGGGAAATAATCTGAAATACAATTAGGTGCACACATTAGTTTATTTTTTATTTTTGGCTTTTTAGAAATGGAAAAGGTGTAATAATTAAAAGCCTACCTTTTTTGTCAATTTGATCCAATATTATGCAATAATTAAAATGATAAAGGTTAGGTTTTAATTTAGAAATCATTTTTGCAAGAATTAGGTAAAACTGGGCAATTCAACCCTATTTCGTTTTATATACCTTAAAATCAGAGAGGGATTCATTACATTCACAGAAAGCGCAGTGTAACTCAAAACTCCTTGAACCGGTGCGTAGTAAAACATAACATTGTTGGAAGTAAGTGGTTTTAAGCCCAACTTTCCGCACATGGACACACGGGTATCTGCTGCAGATGACATGGTTTATTATCTTGATTGTAAAGTTGCGATAGATATTAAACTGTTTTAAACTAAGGAATTTTAATTTTAGCCCAAATATGGTTGCAAGTAATGAATGCACTCTGTCAACATTTTTAAACTCGAAATTTCAATACTTCGAAAACAACGTTGTCAAGTTTAAGAAATACGGCTCCATGTTCATTAGTATGTCAATGTCGTCGAATAATTTTCTTATTTTTTTTAATTGTTGAATATAATTTTCATTTTTTGTGTAGAGTTGGTGCCTATATAGTGTAGGGGTTTTGGCATACGTATCCCAAAAGAAAAACTCCCTGTATATTTAAGGGATTAAAATGAAATTTGTATTTTTAAAGTATATTATACACAAAATTAATTTTTAATTAAACAATATTTTAAAATGTACCATAGTACACTTATCATTTACACACAGCATAGCTTAAAATTATTCATTGAATAAGGATGGGTGGGATTCGCAATGCATTATTCTTTTTTGTTGAGAATTCAAGTACAAAAACTGATCAAGCTCTCAAGAAAATATTTGATACTTTGGCAACATTGCATAAAATTATACCAATTTATATTATATACAATTTTTATTAAATTTCTAATTTATAGAATATACATTTGAAATTATGTTGTTCGATCTTGAGCTGCCAATCCTAAGAGAAAACAATCAGCTTCTAACAGAGTCAAGTCTTTATCAAAACCTAAAAATTTCGATGAGAGTTCCAATTCTTTTATTCTAAGACGTACTCTTGCACCTCGGACAAAATTACTACAAATATTATTTAATTACCATTTTCCTAATTATTATTAAAGAACAAACCTAGAATTTTTCTTTGGCCTAGGACAAACGCAATGAAATTTCCATCCAAAATCTATGTATAAATCGTCATCGACAACATGAAAGATTTTTCCTAGAACTACTTTACCATCAGGATCTCCCAACTAAAATATAATAATGAATTAGAACTTTTATTATTATATATTTTATTATAACTCGCTTCCATAAATTTTGAATGCCTTAAAAGATTAGAGAAGGTTTGTGGTGTTTCTGTAGGTTCCTCCAGAATGGTTTCAAATTTATTATAAGCTTTAGCGTAACCCCCTGGTTTTGTATCTTTATTAATTTCTGTACATAGAAGTCGTTTTCCCACTTGCTTAAATTCGCGTAATTTGATTTTATTCGTTAAATGCCTTATTAGAGACATTTTTGTGATTGTTAAACTAACCTAAAATAATATATTAAATGTGTGCAACAAAAGTGGTTACGCAACTTTAATACGAAATTGTAGGTTTGGTTGCCTATATAAAAACATAAAATTTAAATTTAACTGCCCAAAGCGCCAAAATCTTTTCTTTTAAAATTTTTAATGGATTTTAAAATTTGATATGGGCGAAGAAAGCTATTTAGTAAGATTGAAAAAAGGAAAGTAGTCAATCATGTAAAAAGAATAAAACAAACAACGAAAATAAGAAAAATAGCAAATGAGAAAAAGAATAACAGAAAAAGTGTTAAAATAGGATACAACAAGGTCATAGACTATGTTACACGGAGAGGAATAGAGGTGGAACAGTAGTAAAGAAAAACTGAAAAAGGAAAAAACATAAAACTTACACGGAAATATAAGGAGAAGGAGAAAAAGTTGCGACTGGTCCGCAACTTCAGACGTAAACTATGACCTAGTCTAGTATATTCAGTTTATTTTAAATGAAAACCAAACAATGTTATTGTTTTTATGTTGATGTATTTAGTACTCCCTTAAAAAGCCGTAGTACAAAAGTACTTCTTTACCTTTACCTTTTGTACTCCTTATGAACATAAAACTTCCTGTATAGGAAGTTGCCTATCATAAAATAACAAAAAAAAATTTGGGGATCCCCTTAGAGCAAAATAAAAGTGTACCACAGTATTGGCGATTGCAACGTCGATGCCAGCGCCTCTAACGGACTATCTGGAAGTTGAGGAACTGGGATAACAAACCAGAGCCAGTATTGAGTTTACATGTGTGTCAATTGCTTTTGA
>JARJDX010113198.1:0-11667 GCA_030264735.1 Gymnusa sp. GC000175 | reverse complement strand
GGGTTCGCGCCCCACAACATGCAAATATTTATTTAAACTATTTAAATGTCCAACACTGCCACAACTCCCCAATCCGCCTTGCCAGCGTGGGGTTTCATGGCTAAAAACCTTCTCTGGTCAGGGGTTGGATGAGAAATCATGTAACTCAGTGGTTCGGAATCCACGCCAAACTGTAGGTCCACCTGTAATGTAAGTTGCCAGCATTACAGGCAGAGAAGAGGCGATGTGGACGACTTTAACAATATTTGCTACCCAATAAAATTGCACAAGATATGCTTTAACAAGCGCACATGAATCTCTACGAGATACTGGATCGAGTCAGAAAGCTTAGTGAAAATTACAACCAAGGATCAATATTTTAAAAAATATTTCTTTGGAGCACCAATAGATGGCATCAGGATTGAAGGCAAGAACTATAACAACATTTGATACGCCTATAAAATACAGAAGGTATGTGGTACGTCAAGAAATTTGTAGATTATCCAGATGTTCTGTTAGAGCGAAGATGACGAGTCAATATTTTACAAAAACTTTCTCTGAAGCACTGTCATACCTGAAAATGGGCATAGTGATTAATAGCAAGAATTTGAACAACATCTGGTATGCTGAAAAAATCCTAGAAGATAGGCTGGATGTAGTTAAAAATACCAGCAAAGAGTACGACATGCAGCTCGTGACAAGACAAAATATCTATGTAAAAGGCTTATTGAAGGTTAATATATGGCGGAAATACGAAAATACGAAGTCACTAAGTATATTAAAATAGAAGAAACTTTAAAAGGCCAAGAAGCAGGAGAGCATATGATGTAGTAAAGTAATTTGAAATGGACATTAAATGGGTACCACCATATAAGAGGAAGACATGGAAACAAAAAAAATGGACGAAAGGAAAAAAAAGGCATCAGAGATCCCAAAGACTGTCAATGGAGGGAAGGTATCACACAACATCGCAAAACATTCTGAAGTCGAAAATTATTTAAATTATTCAAAAATACCTAGTATAGAAAAAAAAGGACAACAAAGGAAACATGGACAGGGTGGGTAAAAAAGGCATTTAGCAAAGATCTCGAAAACGGATAATGGAATAATGAAAGGATTAAACAACGTCGTAAAACGTTCTAAAACAGAGTTTTATAAAATATTTTACAAAATTTACTTTAAATCAAAGTACAGTCGAACTTCCATAACTCGAACTTCTATAAGTCAAATTTTTCTGTCTCGATTTTTATCGCAAAATTTTGCATCAACGAGTTTTGTAATTGTTTCTGTAGCTCGAAATTTCTATATCTCAAATTGTGAACCATGATGATTCGATGATAAGTTCGACTGTATTTCACTTTTAAAAAAATGTTTGTTCACAATTAATCGATAGTTTTCTTCTATTAAAAAATTAAACATTGACTTACCATTAAGTACATGAACTCGAACACTTGCTACATCAGCATTAGAAGGACTACAAGAATATTTTCCTGAATCTGAAATATCTGCGTGTTGGATCAGCAAGAAAGATGTAGTGACATCTCCCTTTTCAGTGATGACACTAACGCCACCCCTATTTGAATCATAACTGATCACCTGTGGATAAAAGCCATAGTAAAAAAGTTGTTCTTTTAATCAATTTGCAAAAAAGTGGTATGCGTCGCGCGCAATTCCCATTGGAGCAATTAATTTTAAAACAAACATGCACGCAAATGCTTTAAATAAAATAATATAAATTATCAATGCTAGTGTTCAATAAAAATGTTTTTCGATTTATTGTTCCGCCGGGAAATTTTTCACGCTTTGTAAAATGATTGGATTAATTTTGTGGAAAATTTGTGCTTACATCATCGTGATGATACCAAAAGATGTATGCAGGAGGTTCAGGGCTGAAACGTATAGAACATGTTAAGTTGATGGTGCTGCCCTTGTCGACATGTAGATCAGGACCTCCTAAAATTGCAGCAGTTGGAACTGGAACAGACGCGAGAATTACTATGTAATTTACACAAATTTACTAATTACCAAGATTATTATGCAGCTAAAGTTATTATTTATAGCTTGGAAATGGAAGCATTTTACTTGACAATATAAATTGCAGGGGATGTTTTAAAGCGCAAATTGGACAATCCTTTTCTCAAATTATTCCACAAAAACAATACCTATAAATCAGTACCCACAAAATAACGTTTTATTTGAAAGGGTTTTTGGACTAACTTAATTGCCATGGGATATACACACTATTAACAACAAATTGTTTCTCTAAACATATTGATACGCGTTTATACCCATTTATCATTAACAATTACGTCATTTAATAATATTTACGAAATAAAATAAACACACACAGCGCTCGCACTCTACAATATATAAACATCAAGTTAATCCCTTTTTACATTCAAAACTCAATTTAATACGCTATTACCTTACAAGAAAATATTTTTATTGCGTCATATACGAGTAAAGAAAAGAAAAACTCGTAACTTTTTTACTTAGTGTATACAGAAACACCTCACCACCATCTACAAAAGCCATTAACGTTGTTACTACTATTTTTATCAAAAAGGAAGCTTAACACGTTTACATGATTTTTCCCAAGCTTAAACCTTTTATCTTTTTTAATCAATAAAACTTGAAACCTTCTGGTTTCATGTTATTCATAGCTACTCTGATTGATCAATATTATTTTATCAAGATGTCGCTTTTCTTAAAATAATTGTTATGGAAGGATATGATTGATTGCCATTAGTGAGGAAATTGAAATTCTGATGGCAAACCGCCAATATGACACAAAATTGTTAAACTACTTTAAAACTACGAAAAATTGCTGCGATAGAATTAGTTAAAAGTGCAGTAAACAAATTTGATCAATTTTCACAAAGATGCAACCGACATCGTCTCTACTGCAAGATCTAACCAATATCTTTTGAACCATTGGGCTAAATGGCGTATAACACAGGGGCGCCACTGGTATAAAGTTTTAAAATTTTTAACATAAATATAGTCTGCATTATAAAGATTATTGTTAAAATAAATAAAACAAAAAACCGTCCTAGCTACGTGGTTTTGAATTTAATTTGCTGCAGTATTGTATTCAAGTGAGTGGCTGTGTAGCTCACCAGTGGCAAGGTAGCTCAGCGGTCTAGGCATCCGACTGCTAAGCGCCCCACAGTCTGCAAAATATTTATTTAAATATTTAAATGCCCAACACTGCCCCAACTTCCCAACGCGCCTTGCCAGCGTGGGGCTAAAAACCTTCTTTTGTCCGAAGTTAGATGAGAAATCATGTAACTCCAGGGGTTCGGAATCCAAGCTAAACTGTAGGTCCGCTTGTAATGTAAGTTGCCAGCATTACAGGCAGAAAAGAGGCTATGCGCCAGGAGTGGCGTCCTAAGCTGACGACTATACTATATATTGTATTCAATAAAAAAGTCAAAATGCTTACTAAAATATCTACTGTGCCTCGGACAAAACTGTAAAAACGGCGACGACCTCGACAAAAAAGGGAATTTAACCTCAAAAAATAAACATTAAGAACATGTACATGGAACCAAATGTCGCGGGCTACAAAAGATCGGGAAGGGACCGGGAAATTAGAAGCAAACCATATCGTCGTATGTGCTATATAGAATAACATATTCATCATGACGCCCCAAAAGCACGGCTGTGGTTTACATACAGAACATCGGGGAAATATGCAGATTACGAGAAATATATGATAACCTTTAATAGCTTGACCAACTACTCGAGAGATGGGAGTAGGATTAACGATCTTTGAGAAGGAGGGAAACTATTTTATTTCTACATTCGTTGGCAGCTAACTTCGAAGTTGGACATCCCAAAAATCATTATCGATTCTGCTAGTGCGAGCCTTCGAACCCAACGGTGTTCGCAGAAACTTTTGTTTTAATTGAACCGGAGCTGGACCCTCACGACGACATCAAGGACCCTGCGGATGGTGACACGCTGGATGACAATGACTTCGAATACATCGAAATTACTCAGATTCTCAGTGGTGTGAACGCCAATTCAGCTGCCGAATCAGATGGCATCCCAGCAGCCTTCCTTAGAAACTGTGTATGGAATCTTTTGCATGTCCTGAAACAGCTATATAGTCTATGATACAGCGGGAAGATGTTATGCTGACGCTTATTTTCAAACGACTCCAAACAAATTACTGGCCTATTAGTCTCATTAGCATAGCAGGATATGGGACTAGTCGTAAGATGTTATATAATTACTAGTCAACAACATCAATTACGTACAACCTGCTTAACTCACTGGACCACTGGACGAAGTTGCCGAAGAAAATATAGAACTGCAATCCAGCAGGAAGAAGATTGTAAAAAAGTACCTAGGATTTAGACTATCGTTGTTAAAAAATAAAATAATACAAAAGGTCGTCTACAATTTAGAAAATGATAACCTTATTCGTTGACGGGCGGATGCACCGCCTACTCTAAGTCAGCTGCAATTCGGATACAGAGTATAAAAGTAACAATTTGTTACAAACCTTCAGTTAAATGGTCTTATATATTCACAAATGCATTTTTAATTTAAATTAAATTTTTTATCAGAAATTTATACTTGGGTTGCATTAAAGTAATTTTCTACTTTTAAATATTTGATGAGTTTTATAAATTAAAAAATAATTATCTAATTTTAAATAATTATACGGTATATAAGTTTTTCTCAAAATCAATTATTTATCAAATAATATTTCCAGTACAATTATTTCAAAAAGCTTAATTAACTTTCAGTAATTAAGGCTAAAAACGATATTTATAATTTTATTAAATTATTAATAAAGCTTGTCAATAAACAATGCTAACTTTAGTTGACAGCACACAATACTCTCACATAATATGGATAAATAGAGTAATTCTATTTACTATGAATTGAGTGATTCAAACAATTAAGCGCATCGCAGTGAAATGCTGGCATCATAAACTATAAAGTGGAACATTTTATGATCAATTAAAAGTGGTGTTAATATTAATGATGTAAAAAATTAACAACGTAATTGTAAAATTAATATTTTTAGTTTTTAAATAAATTGTACGTTCTTTAGTTTAAGTAATAAGTAATATTGAAACTGTATACAGTGGCGACAAAACCAAGTGCCAAGTTTAGGGGCTTAGAACTATGGTAAAATAATTTATACAAAATTTTGATTACTTTAAATTTATTTGTGAGTAAAAATAAAGAAAAAAATAAAAATTTGGCCAACCAATTACAATGTTATGGTATATTATATGCATGCAATGCATTCTCGACGTTTTGGTTTCGGTAAAATGGCTCTTTCACCATTTCGGCGTTTTATACAAAATGTCCAATTACCAATTTTTGTATACGATATTAACTGTTATTACAACTCGTTACTAACGAATACATCGTCCCTCAGGTACCTTAGAGATGAATAATAAGCTTTACACGTCACATCCTGTAACCAATTATATTTTTTGTCCCCATCCAAAAAATGCTTTTATAAATTTTTTTATTTATTAATAAAAACTTCACTCGTACATAAAAAAATTCTCTTACATTCCTGTGAGATAAGTGATTTTTTATGCCAGATAAATAAATAAAATGAGTAATGCTATTAAAGGAATTTTTCTGCCGACTTTGAGACTTGAAATATGTTAGAGGGGAAATTGATTTTTTTGTAAGAAAAAAAAAACCTGCACAAGAAGCGGCATTGGGTTATGTAATAATCTGATGCATTGCTTTGTGCTTTAATAATGCATGAAAAAACAACACACGTCCTTCACAAATAAAATTTTAGGCAATGAAAAAACTTGAAAAAAAAAATAAACTCAAGTGTTATTTTGTTAGACGTGCAATTAAAATATTTATAGGTTAATTAATTAATTGTTAATTAATATAATAATTTAAAAAACCTGGATCTGCGAACATTTTATGGTAGTAATCACTACCATCGCTATAAAGTTTGTCTTTTTCATTTTCTGGTAGTTCCTCGTTAGCAAGGACATCTGAAATAAGACGTAAATCTACTGATTTAAAACGTAAACCAACTGATTTTAAACGTTAATCTACTGATTTAAAACATACTGATCATCAACGTAAATCTCTTGATTTTAAAGTTACTGATAGTAAACGTAAATCTTCTGGTAATAAATGATACCAATTTAAACTAAAAAATAGTTTTAATTAAGACAAAAGTGAGACTCTTATTATGCATAACAGTAAAAGTAATAAATTTCCAAAATGAAATTTTAAAAAATTCCATTTCAAGATTTGCTGAAAGATCCATTAGCTTAATAATTGTATCGCATGTGAGAGGCTAGTGAACGTTGATGAATGAGATTGTAAAAACTAAATATATTACATTTTCCTGAAACATTACGGATTATTTAAGATAAAGCGAACTCATTATTTCTATCTGTAATACACTAATTGAAAATTACTAGCCCGCGACTTGTTTAAGTCATCAATTGTGCATACAGAAAATTTCAGGCTAGAAACTACTTCCTAGATATTTATAGTACACTTAAACATTAAACGGTAAATTAATGGTTTATTTATTAATTTTAACTTTTATTTGCCTGTAAATTTAATTTTAATTAATTAAGATGATTATAATTATTTATTAATCCTTTAATTTAAAATCAGTGTTACAAAAATATTTACAAAATATAAAAATATATTTAATACAAATAAAAAAAAGGGTTTTCATCACGTTTTTTTTTAAATCAACGCTTTATTGCCAACATAAAAAATATTTATGTGGCATACGTATTACAGACGGTGTTCCCACATTTCATCACATGTCAATCACCACATGACATTTCATCACAAGATAATCAATAATAATTAAAAATTATCGCATGTACTTTTCACCACGAAGACGAAATTATTACGTATATATATTATCACATGTAATTTTTATCACGGACAAAATGCCGTCCAAGATGCGTACCCTTCTGGACATGTCCTGGAGGTATGGCATTCTAGAGAAGCTGGATGGAGGGGATATAAGAGACCATCTGCCTTTATATATCCGATCGCTAATGTCAGACCGCAGATATAAAATCCGGCTCGGGAATGTCCATTTCGAGATTTACCACTTTGGTGTCCCAAAGAGTTCCACCAAGAGCGTAATCCTGTTTGTGATCGCAGTTAACTTCAGTTTTATGTCTCGACCTAATAATATTTTTGGCAGATAAATCAATGAACGGAAGAAAACATGATCATGGTCGTCGCGTTAGTCGAAGTAAGGAAGGTTTGATTTTTCACTTCAAAAACCTCCTGGGTTCACTTTTGTCGACTGCGGAAACCGCCTCCTTAATAAGGAATCACCTACTCTTTGTACTAAAATAGTCAGATTTAAAGGATTTACATTCGACAGGACACTATCCTGGTAAATGCATGTAAAATATTAAGCCATAAGATATAAAAAGGCAGTTAACATCATAAAGTGCAACTTTTACTGAATACGGTAGTTATGCCCCCTGGTTCTGTCCACGATGGATTACAGCTGCAGGAAGTACTCTCCTGCTCTCTCTTCTCCATTTGCCTCCCTATTTCTGTTCCTCTCCTTATTCCTCGTGTGCTCTCTTTTTCTCGTATTCGTCTTCTATTTTATCTTATTTTTCTTCACGCTTGAATGGGTTAGGAAAAAATTGGGCACAATCTGTTTCCATGAAGTCTCCCATCCAAATTCTTGTGTTGCTCGAAGTTGCTTTACTTCGATGATAGGCCAAAACATGTATTTTGTTAAGAATATATAACAGCTGTTATCTGAAAGTATTGCAGATAAGCCACCTCTTCTTCTTCCTGAGTTAAGGAGTGAGAAGTTGGAACAGTGCATCAAACAAAACAGAGCTTGTAACTTAAAATTATTGACCTCGTCTTTACATTGTCAATCATTGTTTGGGGATCTAATTACCTACTAGTAAATTGAAAAAAATTACCAATTAAATGAAATATTGAAAAAAAAATATATTTTGGTATGTTATTAAGCAATAAATTTTTTTATTGGCTAAAAATTGCATAACAATTAACACGATGCAAATTTAGAAAATATCAAGCAAATTTAAGCTTTGATCAAAATGACCAATAACCAAAATTTTTTGGTAATTAAATTATTCATTGATCGACACGATGGAAATTCTGATAACATCGTAATTCAACAAAAATATATGTAGTGCAATCCATTTATTTCTTGGTAAGACTTGGTTTCGTCTTTATGGTCCCAATTGTAAGCCGATGTGATTACTTACTGGTCACCCCCCTTCTCCTTCTTCTTCTTAGTAGGCCTAAGCCTGTTCATAGTGCCGTTAGCTCTCCACGAGTAGCTCCATCTCTTGGAAGGTCTTTAGCGGTGTTGTTTTTGTTGTTGAAATTTCATGACAATTTTTGCAATTTTTTTCTCCCATTTGCTCAACCTGATCCCGTCATTTCCTTCTTCTAGTTCTTGTTCACCTGACTACGTCTTCGCGGTCAAAAGTCCCAGACGTAATTTATAATGCAAGAATTTAATATGCCATAAGATCCAACGGACTAGTCCCAGTGTAAGTAAGTGTTGTTTGTCCAGTCTTCCTCCAATCTGTTATCGGAGAAAGAAATTTCTTTTTACCTATTTGGCGAGGATTCGGGCCCTAGCAATACACATGAATCACGACCTTTTGCAACGTCATCTGCACGAAGCAGCTTATTAAAGCCGGACAACCGCCAGTCCGCCTAAAGTCCAAGCGTAAGAAGAGCTTGAGAACTTAGGGTTGAATTTCCGAGGATACCCCGAGTCAATTTAGAATTTAGACTTTCGCGACTGAGGTCGATGTAAGTTTTCTTACTTTTGGGTTTAAGTCGCGTATTTTACTTTTATTTAATTCTGTGCATACACACTCGAAGAAGGTCTTCAGTCATCGGACTTTCCGCCTTGAGAATACTCCCTGCAATGACGAGCGAAACGTTGGCAACAACCAATAAAAATACGCGACTTAAACCCAAAAGTAAGAAAACTTACACTCCGAGTCAAGTTCGATGCGGATCTGCTCTGACTGTTGCTCAGGTTGGTCACTCGTCTGGTCCTGACGAATTTAAAAAAGAAGAAACCTATCCCGTAGTTATACGGTATTCTCAGAAAATATTTCCAGTCTTAAGCCATACACTTTGCCCCTTTTATTTTATATTACTTAATTTTTTATAATTTATTATCTCGTTGTGTTGTTTAGAGTGGTAATAACACTCTGTTATAAACCCTTTACATTTATGTTGCACTTGAGATATTTTGTTTTACCATTCTTCTTTGCGGTAAGAGCCATTTACACTCTCAATGTCAAAGTGATATTAGTTTTAAGTTCTTTTTATTTTTATGTATCTTGTTTTGGCGGTGAGATCCTTTTACATTTTCACCGTCTGTACTATGTTTAATTTTCTTTGCTTGCGTTTGAAGCTTTTACACCCTCACTATCACTCGCACTAGTTCTTATTTATTAATTTATTAACCTTATGCGGTCACCGTGGCCCTCTATTGTTTTACCTAGTTGTGTGCACTTTTTCTTTAATATGCGACCAAAAGCCTAAAAAGCTGTCGCCGCCAAACAAAAAAAATTAAATAAAAAAAATATGCAATAAAATAATCCATGAGAATTTTTAAACTTTAACAATTTAATTTAAAAACAACTTTGTTTAATTTCAGTAATATTTTGTTTATTACCTACAGCGGAATTAGCTTTGGCAATCATCAAAGTTACAGTTAAAAATAATGAAATAATTGCTAAATTAAAGTTGTTTGTATAATAAATTGTTAAATATTGATAAATTTCACAACGTCAATTAATCGACATAGAATTTTAAACATAAATATATATTCTAGTGATGAAATCTCGTGTGATGATTTTGTTCGTGATGAAAAGTACATGTAATGAATTGTCTTGTGATGAAATAATTACAGACGTGAATTTGTAATTGAATCCAATTCTTCCTGTTAGAGTTATTTATTTGGGTTATGAATACTTACCAACTACGTTAAGTTTTACGAAGTAGCTCCTCACAGGCTGAGTGCTAATTTGGCACTCGTAAATGCCGGCGTCTCTTTTCTGTGCCCATTTAATTTGTAGAGTCCAATCGTCGGTCTCAGGGTGATGATTAGCTTGAAATCTTTGATCACTGGTGTAGGTGTAGGCGCCTACGGTAAGGATGTGTATATCCCTGTGCCGAATCCAGGATACCTGAAACAAGACACTTACTTTAATCATACATCAAAGGATGAAATATGGAAAGAAACTTTTCATATTATTTATGTAGAATTCTTTCGGTCTAGATGTATTAAGTGCATATATTGCTAGTAAATCTATGTCGGAGTTTGTTGGCGCCGATTTTTCAGTTGAAAAGGTGTGAGATTGTTCAACAACAATCAACACTTATATAAAATATAAGTGAGGATTTACTTGCTTTCAAACATATTATTGAGATTAAAGAAAAACTATTTTCAATTTAGTTGTTTGCAGGGTAGAGAGCTAGTTTAAAATTGGATATAGTTCAACTACAATCTTGCGCCAACTTTAGTAAATTTCATTTAGGTCAAATTTATAGTCGTAAAGTTTACGAAAGCATAATTAAGACACTAATATATGTATATTTTAACAATTTAAACTCATCCTCGCTAACCGAAAACAACACACTTACACCTTTCATCGAATCAGCAAAGGAAATCCTCGTTTTTCATATGGAAACTTCCCAAACGAGCACGCAAACTTTCACATCGATATCCTCGGAGAGATCATAACATATCCATTAATCATACTTATTGTGAGACAAATCAAAATTGCAACTAACATTGACGGTAGACACCCAGAACTGATTAGGGGGAGATATTTCATGGTTTATGAATACGACTTGAAAAAGAAGCCAAAGATGAGATGTTTATAAATTTATAAAAGTTTTTGAAAGTTTTTCCCTGTAACCTTTAAAAAATGTTCCCTCAACTAAGTGGTATAATAAGTAGCTGCTAAAATGCTTTAAATTTTAAAGGGAAATTGATGTGCGGCGGGAATATTGAATGCTAGAATTTGGATGGAGGTGCCGGGCGCTAGTGTTGCCGGTTGGTTAAGTGGACTAGCAAGCGTCAATAATAGATGTAGCAATCTGTATAGACGCAATATTATCCGTGTTGCTGACAAATGTTCTTTTTGTTGAAAAAGAGAGACAGCAGGACGCTGTTATCTAGGATTGCGTCTGCATTATTCTACACGCGACCGAGTGATATATGCACAGCAGGATGACGGCTTCACAATGGAGCATTCTTGCTCAGAGCTGCCCGCGGCCATGTATAAATTACAAACCCTACTTTACCCTGCTTATTTAAATTACCCACATGCGTTTTACTCTGTACTTGCGCTTTTTATTCCTGCACACAACACCTATGCTACGCCATGTAATGAACTTTTTTTTTAAAACCATTTATCACACAAAAAAAACTTAAATAAATTATTATATAATAACAAATTAATTAGTACCATGATCAAAAAATGGAGATGTGCTCACCACACGACTTTTATTTACTTATTTGCGATGTTTTTTGGGTTAACTATCATATTTAAAGATATTAAAATGTATGTTGGCAATAATAATTCAATTATTGACGTCTATCACTTTTGACGGGTAGTGAACCTTATTTCATTTATTGTCAGCTGATCAAATGACATTACGTCTCTGTAATTT
>JARJDX010113169.1:0-19968 GCA_030264735.1 Gymnusa sp. GC000175 | reverse complement strand
CTCTAACCATCTCAAGGCTACTCCCCGAGTTCCATATAGATAGAGTTTAGTTTAGTTTAGCAAAAGACCATGATGCTGAAGTCATAGTACTCTCCAGCAATTTTTAATCAATTTTCAATAAAAGATATAAGTTCAGCATGTGTTTCCTGTTGGTTAGTGTATTACCTTGTTCGTTAATAAAGCTACTGATTTACTTCTCACCATTGCATATTTTTGTGAATACTTTGGGTTCTTTTTTTCTCGATCACTTCCAGTATTACTTTCTCGTTGTGTATAGAAAAGCCTCTGCGCACTTTCTTCTTGTTTAGTGTTTTTAGTTCTTCTAAATTGCGTTTATAATTTTTGTGACATTTCATGAGTTATTTTGTTGTTATGTTTGTTTTGTTATTTTTTTATATTTGATTTGCGGCGGCTTTGAGGCTGTCTATAATGAGGTTTTTGAGGGGGTCCATGGAATTCGTTTGGTAGTTTTGTTGTCATTCTAATTCACCACTGTAGTCTACTGCCATCTCTGAAACGTCGGGCTATTTTGAAATGACGTGTAAATACTTTTTTACAATTGTTAATGAGGACATGTCACGCCAACACTTTTTTAACAATTCGGTATCCCTCCCAAGGATTAGAGACCCCTTTTTGCCTAGTCACTCTGCCCTAGTGTCTAACTAGATTATCGAAAAAGAGCTACACGATTCGTGGTCATGCATAAATAGAGATTATTTTGACCTTTATTATGATATAAATTTGTTGTATAGTGAGTAACTTTTTTGATTTTTATCTCAGAAAATATGAACTCGCAGAAATATGTTAAAGGGAAATTTTTTGTGTCACTGTAAGAAATACGCCTACAAGGTTTATCCTCTTATATTAGTTACTCTTCACCTTGTATAATAAAAAATGATGCGAATGCAAAATAATAAAACCCACTATGTTGGAGAGTAGGACCCCTACCAGCGTTTCATTCCATTATCTAATTAATTAACTGTCATTACCTTGTTCTAAAAATTTTCATTAAAAAAAGAATTATTTAGCTTAATTATTAAACAAAATATCTTCTACCTTTATGAGTTTTTGACGATAATTAACCATATCTACTAAGAAAGGGTTAGGAAGAGTCATTGTCAAAAAGCTAAATTAATTCATTAATTAAAATAACAAGCAACTATGGTTTTACTTACATATTTTAAAAGCATCACCCTGAAAAAATTTACATTTACAAAAAAATGCATAAATTATTTTGCATAACAATTTTTACAGAATAATTACAATTAATACAATATTTGTGTAAATTAAAGACACTTGGTTGCAAACAATAACCGTAATTAGTTTTGCAGTTTTCAATTATTAAATAAATTTAAAAAGATCCACCAAACAACTTATACAAACAAAAAATAAAAACTTCAACATACTTAAATGTTTCTTTATTACAAATACACATTTTTCATTACAACAAGTCATAGGATTATACAATATCGGTTTTTCCATTATTTATGGGATCGATTAATCACTGGTATCCTCTCTTTTATGTTTTATATATAACGCAAAATCAGCAAAGTCTTTCTGATTTGAATTAGGATTGTCGAATTAATTTTAAGTATACTTATAAAATTCAATAAGGAAACTATACGAAAAAGGTGTAACTTCAGGACGTGAAATAAACATTTATTATGAAACTGAAAACATATACGGGAGCAATTAAAAATATTATATAATTTGTAATAAAATGTGGATTACATAACGGTTTATGTATAATTATTGTTTATATTTTAGGGCATGTGCGTAGGTGTAATTGGTTCTATAAATATCGTGACAATTATAAAAATTAATTGTAGGT
This sequence comes from Gymnusa sp. GC000175, assembly GCA_030264735.1. Lineage (NCBI taxonomy): Eukaryota > Metazoa > Arthropoda > Insecta > Coleoptera > Staphylinidae > Gymnusa > Gymnusa sp. GC000175. Next base: position 18,137 of record JARJDX010113169.1, on the reverse strand, counting down.
GTATATAATTTGATTTTAATAAAAAATATAATTATAGAAAATGCGTAACATAAATATTGCCTTTTTTTTGATTTAATAACAAAATAAAACATTTTTAAGCTTTGGAAAAACAAGGGTTTATAATAATTGATTTTGATACATTTATCCAAAAATTATATCAGTCATATATAAGATATATCTCTCACATTAGTTCATTTTATACATTATAGACTTATATTTAATCTATGAACAGTTTGACAACATAGAAAAATATTTATATACTATATATTACAAAACTCATTTGCCTTAATTACTTTTTCCCAAGGCACCTTTACATAATACAAACTAAAAGTACGAAACTACAATCCACGGTAATGTGTTATAGAAAATATGTAATGATTGAGATCTTTTATATTTAAGTAATTGGCGAAATAAAACGTTTTTTTTAATGTACAAAATTTGGCATCGTGGATATTTTTGTTACTAAACTAATGGCTAAAAAGCCCAACATCGATACATTAACATTATTTATTATATTAAGTGTTTTGGGGGACCTGGCCAATAATATCTAAAAAATCACAACAATACATATACATAAAAATCATTTTGAAGTACAAATATTTAAATGTAAAACCATTATTTCATCATATTTTCAATTGCAACTCATAGCATTAGCTGAACGAAATACGATAGAAGCAAAGTCATTATTAATAACAGTAGCAGAATATTATCCTTTTACGTTCTTTTACATTCTTTCTATGTATTCCCTAAGGTACTCAAAAGCATCTGCGAGTCTACCTCGTTAAAAATTGATTTCCTTTAGTTCTTCCAAGCATACTTGTCAAAACGCATTAGGTTTGTTTTAACAGCTAATGGAACGGAATACAAATATTGTTATAATAAAAAACGTCTTTTTCAATCAAAAATATTGTAATAAAAATATTATATGATTAGTTTTGGATTTTTATTGATCTAATCTTATTATTGAAATTTTTTTGCCTTTGTTTGTTTTTTTTTAAGTTGTAAAAAAAGGATATGTTTTAGAAAAATATTATTCCATATATAATTAATGAAAGAAGCAATGTGAGCACTTATTTCTGATATTAATTGATTTGATTGACAAAACGAATTTGAGTGCAAAGTTGTAAGTCGATCACATACAAGGGACGAAATAGGATTAAAAAATTTTAACATATCTAATAAATTAAAAAGTAAACCTTAGTGGAAGCTTAAGGACTGTATTTTAGTTAGCAAAAAAATTGAATGTAGCCTAAATTTGGAGATTTTAATGTTTTTCTAGCAATACTTTTCAAAAACAAAAATAGCAAGTAATTATATATTATATTTTTTGTCATCCAAAAGGTAAATTAATATTTAATGATTCAATCACGTCCAAAATACGATTTTGTAAAAAAACGGCCAAATGAGAATTTTTTTATTTTTTTTATTGGCAAAGCATATAAATTGTTAGGTTGTCATTAATATGGTACTATTTTCATTAATGTTCTATTGCACAAAAATTGTATCATTAAAAATCTTCAACCATTTTTTGAAGTAATTGTTTTGTGTCAAGTATTTACCAAAAAGAGGTTGTTATGGGATTTATTAGTATTTGGTTATCATTTGGCACAATTAGTATAACCATCGCTTAAGCCTAATCTTGGCATCATTGGTAAGTTCTAAAAAGTAGTAGTTTTTGGAGCAACAAAAGTATTAAACCCAGGAAAATTCGCCCAAATATATTAAAACTACGAAGAAATTTTTTTAAAGAAACTATAATGAAGAGAAATTTAAGAAATACCAACGATAGTTTATGAAGTTTGTTAAAGCAATGTTGACACTCATAGTGATGGATGACGATCTCCAACCTAATCTAAGGTAGATTATGTCGTATCTCATGTCGGAATATTTTATTAGATAAGTGCAATCGTTTGTTAGGATGACGTTTAGGTTATACGTTTTTTATTGATCAATATTTGTGATAACAAAAATGATCTAAAAATTTTATAATAAGATGATGAAGCAATGATCAAATTGCCAGTTTATCAAATGGAAATTACGTAACTGAAGAGTAATCTATTTAAAGTCCAAAAGTTAAAATTCATTATTTTTTTGCTTGTCTTTAAATTTCTCTTAATGCAATAACATTCGGTCATAATGACGTAAATTTTTTATTCCCCACTGGAAGATTATTAATATGACTATCTGCACTTTGGATACCAACCAATTTTCAAGGTCACCTATGCGTTCTTAATTTAAGAAACAATTTACTATATTTGTAAATTGTATTTTTTTAGCAGGAAAATGTTGGATCCAAATAAGTAGAAATGGTAAGAATTATTTAACTAGGCTTAAAAAGCTATATTGCAAGTACTATATTTGAAAAAGGCATTCTTAAAATACCATTATTTCTTACGACACGATACTACAAGAAAAAATCACAAAAAAAACGGTTTCAAAGTCGTATTGATCAAACACACCTTCTAGACGACCTTAAAGACTTTTTATCATTAACCAAGAAGTTAAACCATGGTCAATTTGGAAAACCTAAACGAAAGCACTTGGGTGATCGTTTTGACACTCCTTTGAAATGTAAATTCTAAGTGACAGATAAGCGTATCTAATATTCACTTTACCATATTTTACCATACGTACATATGGAATCCATACGATCATTTCTGCTGGATACGGAAATACTTTATACGAGCGTGTGGTAAAGATGAATCTGAGATTCACGAATCTTGCATTTACAATGTGAATGGGGTCTTTATCCAAATGTTTCGAAAATACAATTATCATGCCTGTCCGTGTCTACTCTTTTGAAACCACACCGAAATTATTTATTGAATTTATTTAATTTTAGTTTTATTAAAAATCCTTGATCCGCTTTGACGAGTATACGACCTGACGCAACTTGTCAAACCGGTGATTTCTTGCAAAAGATTAAAGGGGCGCAGCTATACAGGGTGAACAAAAAGTAGGGAAACGGTCAAATACCTTAAGAAATACACTTCCAATAAAAAAATGAAAAATCACGTGTTTAATATTTAAAAAAATCTATTTAATTATGCTAATGTAAAGCACTTCCTCCCTTGTTGGCAATTATACAATTTTAATTTGGAACCTCCATTTTTTATTGCGGATTCACGTTCCACTGTAAAAATACATAACTTTTACTTGAAACATCATTTTGTAATCAACATTGTTACTTGATAAATTTATATATTTTTTTCTGCATAATCCGAATCTGCAATAAAAAGTGGAGATTTTTATTTTAAAATATAAAAGAAAAATTGCAGATTCCGATTGTGCGGAAAATATTACATAAATGTTACTAGCAGTTTTTTTTTGTAATCACTGAAGTTGGCTGTAATCACCGTAAAAAAAAATCTTGCGATAATTTTTTTCATCGATTAGAGCGTCACCTAATATGATAACAAAAAAATGTTTCAAGTCATGTATTTTTTAGCGTAGAACCTGAATAAGCAATAAAAAGTTACTTAAGCATAACTAAATAGATTTTTTTTTTAATATTAAACATGTGTTTTTGTTGTAATTGGAAGTGTACTTTTTTAAATATTTGACTGTTTCCAGACTGTTTGTCCACCCAATATATGTGAAACGATGATATCTAGAAAATGTCGGTACCGATTTTATTTCTTCCTTCAATAGCGTCTTTGGCGTAAAACGAGAGAAACTCAACCGAATCGCCGTAACTTGCATAGAAAACCGCTTATCTGTAAATATATGTTTATACCAAACTTTCTGATAATTTTGCTAAATAGAATACATTCCTGAAATAGTGGCCCAAACTTTTGTTACACCTTGTATACGGTACGCTTGTGACGCTAACGCTCTTCAAAGATAATGCTCTTACCTTTATTTTGTTGCGGTGGAATTATTAATTAAATTAAAGGCCAACCTTAGTCAATTCACACGTAAATTATATTTTAGTTCGTAATTTAATCAACTTTCTACCAAGATTATTGTTTTGTAAAAAAATTCTTTATTTATATTTGGCATAGTCGGTTGAAAATCATCACGACGAATTTTTTTGATATCAACCTAAATAGTTTGATAAAGCATTTTATATGTACTTATTTTATAAAATCCTAGATCTTAATTAAATTATATACTAATTAAAAATTTAGTATAGGAAGAACATGGTCAACATATGTTCTAAAGTTAAAGTACGCACATGTGCATGTTTAAAATCTAAATGGATACGTAGGCATTTAACGATGTCAATCGTAAATCAAATATTTAAATTGAAATTTGTTGTAAAATATTGGAGTTGCATATATTATTGATTGACCTAGCACTATTTATGTAATTATTACTTTAGATATCGCACGAAGATAATAATTCTAACAAATGTATAAAACTCAATGTAATGTAAATAGATAAAAATCGAATGAATAATTTATTATTTCAAATTCAAACGGGAAAATTTATATGTCCCTTATTTCATCCAATCATGTACAAAATTTTCTATGCGTCGTATTTCTGGCAGCAATCCCAAGAAAATCGATACAAGAGTTTCTTGACTTCCAATTAATCTGTTTCATTTCCGCGTGTTACTAATTAACACCAAATCGAACGATCTCGCTAGAACCTCTTTATATGACATGGCCAAATTGCAAAATCATTAATGTCTCATCTAAATGCAGAATAAATGGATGGGAATTAAATCGCAATTAATTCTTCTGTTTTTAATTCTAACCGGTAATAAAATTTATAATAAATTGAAATAAGTTGTAATTGATATAGGCAAGTGAACGTCATTTAAAATGGTAATTGGAAGCACGAATGAAAATTGTTTTCCACGGATCCATATCTCAACAGCAGGCGAGTTAATTGGTTTCCCAGTTAGTTTTTATTAACTCCGCTCCTTACAACCGTTGGAATATTTGTCATAAAATAAAGTTCAAAGGCTATCAAGATATGGAACCTTCTCTGAGTGACGGGATATATTTTTTCCACTTTATGTCTTTTAAGTACTAACGAGGGTACAGTTTACTATCCTCGAGTGTTTATAGAATTCGAAGAACTTGGTGAATGTTAGGGTCGCATCATCGATTGATGGAAAGTTTTAATATTAATAAGCACCAAAGTTTCAGAATATATTAATATTAGATGCTAGTTAAATTTTGCACTGTAATAATAATGAATTTGTTTCGTTTATCTGTTTTTAAAAACTAGTTGCTTAGATAGGGAAAATTTAATCACATCTATCATAATCACATTTCTATGTTAAAATTAATTCTAAAACTTAGCAAATCACATCTGTAACCTCATTTTTAATGCAATAAAAAAGCATACAAAGTTTCAATTTTAATCTAGGTTTAAAATAAAAACACCAAGCTTTATTTATAGTTGTATATCCCTATTGGAAAATGAATTAATCATATCTGTAAAGAATTTCATGCCAATTTTTATTTTATGATATAAAATGTTTAAAACATAGATTTGCTACAAAATTCCCCATTTCTTACTTATGTCAAATTATTTATATCGCCAACTAACTATGCTACCCACAGCCCTAAATATTTTAGTCGCTTATATTTTTAAGCCATGGTTGTTATAATATGGTCGCTATAAATTTTATATTTAAATTTCGAACGGGTAATGTTTTTTTTCTTTTCAAATTTGGGTTGATATTTGGACCAATTTGTTAATTAGTTCAGCGTACTTATCACAACTTTATTTTTTTAATTTTATTGGAATCGTGCTTTTTGAAACAGAAAGAAGCGAAAATAATTCAGCTCTGCATTCAACTAAATAACTGGTTTGAGTTTTGAAGATGTATTTGTTGTCAAGAATGTTTCGCCCGCCAATGCAGAAAACGGTTTCGGACTTAAAGCCGAAAGTAATACATTAAATCAATGGTTCTTAACCTTTTATTAGCCGCGGCCCCCTTCAAATCCTAAAATATTTTTGAGGCGAGTACCCTCACCCCACCATTAGGTAACTCGTAATTACTCGTACAAAAAATTACTTTCAAATATACCAATAAAACTAATAACAATTTTTTTTATTTGTAAAGTTATAAAAACTTAAAAAACTCTAATATTTTTGCGGCCCCCCTATATACTGTTCGCGGCCCTCCTGTTAAGAATCCCTGCATTAAATCATTGTATTTAAAAGAACCTCCCTCTTAACTTAAGATGGTTCAGTATCGATAGCATAACACGAAACTAAGTCGGGAAGTTGTATGCCTACACTCGGTTACGAGTATAACACTACTGGAAGAAGTATCAATTGCAATAAAATTAAATTAAAAAAATAAGCTCATGGTAAAAAACCCAAATTATTTATACATCTTTTATTGAGTAATAAATAAAAACATTTATTTAATAGTTGGCAATGTTTAAGACCTCAAATAAAATAGTTTTTGATATTAAGGATGTTTCAAGTGTACTTTAACTGCACCTTTCTTTTTTATTTTAAATAGAACAACCACTATATACTTCACTTTTAAATCTCACGTTAAATTATATAGTGACTTTAATGATATATACTTATACATCTTCCACTTCTTCTTCTTTACAGACTAACGTCGTAAATTAGGTGTACTCATTTCTGAGCTTGGATTTAAGATCTTTGTCCTGAAGGACCAACCACCTTAGTTGATAGATAAGTAATTTAACACTTCTTATGATATGCAAGTTAGCATTACAAAAAATGACAGAGCAACGAAAAGGTGAAACACTTTAGATCTCTTAAAAATGATATTAAATAAAATTTTAACTGGAACTGGATTATAGCTGTTAATATAAATTAAAACCAGCGCCATTCATTAAAAGTTACTTAAATAAATAAGCAAAGAAGCACATCAAATTTGGATTCAAATAAACTAGAATAGATTGTGCAATTAGAGTTCTTCTTAGAAAAGGTTAAACAATGGCCGGCATATTAGCCAAATAAAAAAAGAGAGTTCTGTAAAACCCTTGATTCTTTAGAAACTAAGAGGCATGCTATTATAAATGATGCCGCTGAAATATAGTAATACTGAAGTTAATGTATTAACCATAAGCCATCTACCGATTTTTTTTTTTTTTATTTTGTATTTTTTTTTTAATTATCAAAATATATATCTTTTAAGAAATCCTTTTTCCTTTATTGAAACACCCTGTATATTTTTACATTAATAAATAGAAACAAAATCAATTTTTTGCGTTATGTTATAACCCCGCCGGGATTCGAACCCATCTCTTCGAATATCTTAAATTCATTTTACATATGAAACACAATCCACATATAGTCCGATATTTTATCAGTACAATATGTGTGGTGGTTGCCCGATCCAATGTTACCTAACTATGGATGTTAGTCCCTTATATGGTGAATAACAAATTTTATGAGTGTTTTTATTCACTTTTAATTGTTAAATACCGTGATTGGAATCAAAGTCCTCTGTGGTGTAGTAGATATACGGAGAGCTGCAGTTCGAATTCCAACGGGGCGAATTGCACTTTTCAAAAAATATTTCAATTAATGCTGGACTATAAATATCGTCAAAAACAAAACACAAACTGCGCCCCAAGCCTACTAACCTAATTTCTATATAACTTTAACAACAATTTTTAATATATTGCATAACTTGTATACATTGTATTTGCAAAAATAGACACTTTTTACTTAATAACCCTTTTTTGTTTAGTTATTTTTTCTAATTTAAGAAAATGTGATAAAAAGTGAAATGTTTTGGAATTTATGTATGTTATTTTTATATATATTTTTAAGTGTACTTTCAAATTAAAAAAAAAACAATTTTAGGTGTAAATAAAAACTTATGGAAGCAATATGTAAAAATATGTAGGGTAGCGTAAAAATATGGAAAACATGGATTTTTACTTATGTAGCAGTAGTAAATTAAACGAATTTTTCTACAAAAAAGTTTAAATATAAAGCAGCACCAATTTAATAACTATTTTTGGCAACTAACTGAATCTTTCTTATTTTAAATTAAAAAAAAATCTTTTTACTTTTTCACTTATCACTAGTAGATTGCTCTTAATAGTTCTAAAAGTTTGAAACTGTGAACAAAATAATATTTTTTAATAAAAAATTAAAATGCATTTGTACGTTGGACTGAACTAGTTTTAATCAATAAAGTTCTGTAACATGGCCAAATTTTATTAAATATTTTTTTCTCTAAGTAAAAGTGAAAGGGATAAAAAACATTACCACAGTTTTGGAATACCCAGTACAAATTAAAGCAAAGCAAATTAAACTTTCCGTATAATAATTATATTAGCGCTGAATTTAATTTAAATGAAAATTTTATTTATTTTTGATGCGTAATAAGTTTTTTATATCAAAATATATGTAAATCTCTTTTTAAATCAGTAGAATTCTATTCACTGAACAAAATTTTAAACGTAATAAACGTAATACCACATGCTATTTATCGATGTGGAGGAAATTGCAATTTATTTCATATAAGTTCAAATTTTGGATTTTTTTTTTTTTTTAAATCAAATCATTTTCGAATATAGGAAGTTGAAAGCAATTTGGGAACAATTTCTGTGAGCAAATCCAGCATGAATACTAATTGGCAAGTATGTTTGATCTTTTAAAACAAATTCCAATATGAATCGTTAAAGTTAACTATAAATAAAGTAAAAGGAACGAAACTTTGAACTTACAGATAATTCTGAATATCACAGAATGTACACTACATCTAATGGCGTATAAAAGTCCTCAGATAGAAATATAATTTTATATTCTCATTTTATAATCTTTAGTGTCGCTTACTTTATTTTAAAATCAATAAAACTATTTTTTTATTAGTACCTATATAACGATTTTTAAGTTAATAAAATATATTATAGAAGTATTTAGGTACTAAGGTAACATGCATGGAAATTCTAACAGTTAAAATTTTAGTTTTGTTAATAAAATATTGTATTTATATATCTATATAATAATTATTAATAGTTTTATTGAATTTAATTAAATGAGACCTTAATTATTTAATAATGTTGATAAAACGGAAACTGTACAAGAAGTATAATTTGTTTGAATGTTTACCAATTAATTTACCTTTAATGCTAAGACATGCCTGAAGAGGGGTCGTCATTATCAGCTCCTGATCTCGAAGATTTTAACCTTGTTTGACTATAATTACTTACACTATTATCTTTTACACTAAATTCTAGGTTTGTGTTTTCCACGAATGAGTAATCAATATTGTCAACGTTTTTTACAAACATTGGTTCAGTATTAACGACGCGGCTACTATATCTTTGTTCCTCAGAATCTCCCGACACAACGGGTTCCGTTTTCCTTTCAGTTTCCTTGCTTTTATTTGAGACTACTTTGCTCTGTTCCTCATCGTTAATTTCTTGTTCCAAGAATTGTTTATCGTTAGGATTTAATTTAAGCTTTGCAATACGATTTTGCACTATTTGTAAATGTCGTAAGACGTAATCTTCACTAGGGGCTAATTTATGAGCTTTTTCCAAACACGCCTGTGCCTGCAATAGTTTACCTCGTTCCACGTGTACGACACAAAGATTATGTAGACCTTGTATATTTTCAGGATCCAGTTCTAAAATCCTTCTATAGCACTGCAAAACAAAAATAAAACGAGCTTTTATATGGATCCTATCGAGCGCTGAACTTTGAACTCGAGACCGAGTTTCTGCGACAAAGAAAACATCAAGTTTTTCTCCGCCTCGCACCCAAATGATAAAATTCAAGCGCCAAATTTGATTTATTAAGCAATATATGAGTGTACTTACATTTTCCGCAGCGTCCAAATCCTTTATATTATTGATGTAAATATCTCCTAATAATATTAACCCTTTAATATGATCTGGGTGATATTTTACTAATTGATTAAGGAATGGAGCCGCTTCTAAAGGTCGGTGGTCGTCTGCCATTAATAACGCTAGATTAAAGAGCGCACTTCGAAAATCGGTTTTTAAATGAACAGCTCTCCTAAACCAATGTTCCGCTTCCTCGATATTCTTGTCATCCATAGCAAGCATTCCTAAATTAAAATGCACTCTTTCGTTTATTGCGTCTTTAGCCAATAGCTTCAGTAATCGTTCCCGAGCGATTTTTCTTAATTCTGCTCGTCCTAATTCTTGTAATAGGATAGCAGAGTTCAGTAAAGCTTGCTCATGTTCGGGGTCAAATTCTAAAGCTTTATCTAAGTACGCTAATGCTTGTGATGCTTTACCTTGTTCTAAAAACACCACTCCAAGCTGCAAATGTAATACAAACTTTAATATTATTTATATTGTACGCAAATCTTAAGATTCCGCCTATTTTTTTAAATAAATAGATTACCATAAGAAATAGTTGTCTAATCTCTAATGTAATTTAAGACCTTAAGGGAGAATCATATGGTTTCATTACCAGCATGTGCATTTATTACGAAGGTATAAATTTAATCTAATTATTAATTTTAATTAAAATTACATTATCATAATCGATATTATGATATAAAAGATTATAATTTAATATAAAATGATTATAATCTAATATTACAACATTTTTAAAGAAAAAGTTCAGACGAATGGCAAATGTTATACTCATTTACATAATACTTTAAAGTAAAGTATTAGAATATTTCCGTATTATTATTATCAAGATTTTAAAATGCCAAAATCATATACAGTACCTTCAACAAAAGTGGGAACACTTAATAACTTTTTTTTAGAACGTACAAAAAGGGTAAATAGCCTAAGTCACTAATTTAAACGCATAAATAACCACCCTTAAAAAAGTCTTTAAAGGGTTGTGCGCAAAATATAAATTGGTAAAGATAGAGCAGACATGAGATAGTGAAAATGTGATATAAAGTATACAATGTGGTGTTTTAATCATTTAAAATTGTAATTTAAAAATTGAAATGAATTTTATTAGTGCAATAAGTATGTTTAATTGCCGTATATAAACAGAAGATATGTCTGTAGAAATCACATTCGCAAGTTGACATTTAAACATTAATGGCGTGCCCACCTTAATAGCTACCGCGGGGTTCTTGAAATGGCGCCACTTTAATCTTTACGCAGGACCACTGCGCTGACAAAATTATTCAAATGGTCAATCGAAAATTAAATGCAAAATTATTTCTCCCGTGCAAATTAATATTTTTCACCTATTTTCTTATTTATTGAATAAAACTTCTTACTACAATTTTCTACAATTTTGATTTTTAAATGTCATGGGAATTTTTGTACTTTTCAATTCTTAAATTTTTATTTTATGTAAAATACAAAATTATATTGGAGATGTATAAAAAAAACTTGTTCCAACAAGCGCGTGCGTTAGAGGCACGAAAGAGGAAATACCCAATACTCACTTTATTTTATGATTTACAAAAAAAAGTTTCATATTTTGTTCAAGTTCATCTCTATTCTGTCTAATAAAAATCAACTTTCGGTGTGACTTGAAAGTTGTTGATGGATTGGTAAACGCGTAGCGGGAATATGTACCAATGTTCCTTGCAAATTTTTTTTCAACATTATTAGGCTTAAGCTGTTATGTGTATTTTCGAAATGATACAAATCGTAGATTTTAAAAATATTCCAACTTTATCTATTTTCATTTATCAAATACGTTCAAATGATTGATATTCAAATGATAAATATTAAAAAGTTGTAATATTTTCTTTCAGTTTTTCTGTTACTTTGAAAGGTTTTAATGGATTTAAAAACACCATTTGAGATGCTGCAGAAATCTCTTTTGGGTACAAAAATATTTTTTCAACCTCAGAAATAATTTTTAAAAAGGCACTAGGTTTTAAGAATTTTCTTAATTTGAAGAGCTATTTCTAGAACCAAGAAAACAACATGTATTTCTTCAATAAAATGTGTAAAAATCAGCGATTTATTAATTTTGAAAAATTTATGTTCATTTAGACTAAATGAATTTTTTTTTCATGTAACTTTAAAAATATTTGCAGGTTGTAAATCATTATTTCGGCAAAAAATGTCCATTTTAAATTATTTTGATCTGATTATGATTAATACGTTTTTAAAATTGGACATATCAAAGGATTTATTTAAAATTTCTAAAAAACTTAAGTCTTAGTCAAGAAATAGGTAGCAGCTTAGTGATTAGATTTTGTTTTAAAAAGTTTAAAAAATTCGCTATTTAATTTAGGCCAAATGTAACCTTTTTTGTTTAATTACAAAACACGTCGCAGTTGTAAAATAACTAAAACAAACTGCATCTTTCAAGCACATATAAATAAGACAAAAATAAAAATGTGGAGTGGAAAGACCAAGAATTTGAGATGAGAGACTAACGACCTGGTCTCCATAAAATAAACATTTACTGGAGAGTATGTGGTTGTGCATATGGGGGTAGTCCTTCTCACTGAAAACGAATCTTGCAGTAATTTTGGTGGATGGGTTGCTATGATTAGTCTTTGTAAAAAACTCAGTTCTTACCAATTGCATCACGGACCACATCCTAGAAACTAGATTGACCTGCAGGCCAATCTGTGTAAGGATAGCCAGATAGATTTATATCGCCTGGAGCAGCTGGTGCTTGGATTGAGTGTTCCGTTAGCGACTAATGGTGGTTTAAAGCCCAGATAAAGAAAAATGGGTGAGAGTTTAACAACTCCATGAAATAAACATTTACTGAAGAGATAAGGTTATGGTATAGCGGTAGTACTTCTCACCAAGAACATTGACATCTTACGATATTATCGGCGGATGGTTAGCTATGATTGGTCTCTATAGAACACTAAGTTCTCATCTATTGCTTCACAGACAGGGCACATTCCAGAAACTATATCGACCTACAGGATATGCGAGGATGGCCCGATATAATAAAGACGGTGAAGGGCAACAGTAATTACCATTACTGCGAGAGGGCGCACAAAAAAGGCTTCAGACTGGCCTCTTAGAGTTAAGTTTAAAACAACTGTATTGTTTATGATACTGCGACGAAGAAGGCATTAAGACACCACCTCATTAAAAATTTTCCAAGACAAGCTTGAATAATATGAATTTCCCGACCAGCTAACGTCAAGTTAAAAAAAAGCGGACATGATACAGATTGGTACAATGGATTTTAGAAGCATGTACCAGAAATTCCAAGGATTTCTGAAATGAGATAGCAAAATTCCGGCCAATATACACTGGAAAGATACGTAATTTACCATTTAGATGGTAACTCCACATTTCATAAAAACGCCAAATTGTCTCAAAGGATATAGCTAAAGCAGTAAAAAATGTCATTCACGTCTTACTATGGTGTATATACAAACAACAATGGTAAATATAAATAAAATACAGGTTTAAGCGACAATATGCAACTCCGACGACAAAATGGTAGAAAAATTCTACGAGGAAGTAGAACAGGCATTACCATTAAATAAAACCCATTGAGTAACAATATTGATAGAATCTTTATGCCAAAATTGGACAAGGCAAATACTAAAACATTATTGGAGAATTTGGACTTATACGATATGCCTGAAAAAATATCTTATCAGAACGTCAATCTTTTACATTTTACCAAAACGACGACTATATACCTGAAAACCTCCAGTTGATACCTGCAATAGAAATGTACGGAATCGAAATTATTATCTTAATATAAACAGAAGATACATTAAATCTAAAAAACATATCCTTACGCTAATACACCATCGGATCATAACGCTATGTTTGCGGTAATTAAATTAAAAAGATAAACCGCAAACAAGACACGATATTAAGACTCGATGATGAGAAACTAAAAGAACTATTCTAGAAAAAAACACAACTGAGGAAAAGATTAAAATCGGGTAAAAACAGAACCAAGAAAAGGGGAATAATAATCAATAAATTAAAAAAGGCACCACGGAAAGCACAGGAAACGCTTCAAAGCCAAAGAAATGGAAAGAAACTAAAATGGTAGACGAAGAAGATTTTATCAGAACAGATGCAATGACTACCGCTCTATCAGTTTGATGAATTATGAGCTGAAACTATTGCTGAGAGAAATCCATGGAATAATATACACAAAAGTGGAGAACAAAATTAGTAAAAATTAATTTGGATTTAGAATAGGATTGGAAATTTTTGGAGTTTAAGTCTCAAATTAATACAGAGAAGTCATCAACTGCAACATGTATGCGAGTCTAATAGGCTTTGAAAATGTATTTGGCAGAGTGAGACACAACAAACTCCAAATTTTGGAGTCAATGGAATAGATGACAAAGATAATGGAACGAAAACTTACAGATCAAATGGAAATAAGAGGAGATGTTCACCAGAGATGCAGGTGCCTAAAGATGATAGTGTAGATAAATTGAAAAATCAATAATTAATATAAGGAATGCAGATGATATCTTAATATTGGCAACATCAAATGAAGATCTCCAATTGTTAATAAATAGAATTGCCGATGCCTGTAATTTTTTGGGATTAAAACTAAATACAAATCAAACTAAATGAATGCTTATAAGCAAGGAAGATATTATCCAAAGGCTCAGCCTCTAATAGAACCAGTTTGGAAAGTGTGTCGAAACCCTTAAATCTCGATTGCCAAACAGGGATGTCTTACCAATGCTCTCCAATCTGTATACGGAAAAAATAATTCTAAGATCACTATTGGAGGAAACAGCCACAGTCAAAATTAATGAAATACCTAATAATCACCTAGGTTCGCAGATGACACAATGTGATCGCGGAAGTTTATTAGAGTTCCAGAAAATAATTGACCAGGTAGTAGAAAAACTAACTATCAAGAAACAATAAGAATAATTAATTAATGATATTTTTAAAAAGTCAACATCCACAGAAAACTTTAGAATAAATAAACAACCAAGACAACAAAAATTAGGAAATTGAGTCACGTCGGTCATAATCCCGAAAACAAAATCCCGACAGTTAAAATCGCAACAATATTATGTGGCAATGTACAAATAATTTTTTCTGTCTTCTGAGCAAAGCTTTCGCATTATTTTGCATTCGAACTTCAATTATCGGGATTTTGACCAGTCGGGATTTTAACCTTTTGGGATTTTGATTTTTGTGATTTTAACTGTCGCGATTTTGACCGTCACTCCTGTATCACTACCCATTACGTGACTCAAGTACCTCAATTTTCTGATTTTTGATATTAAGATATCTGCAAGTAATCGTACAAGGGAAGATACAGAAACGTAGAAGCCCAGGAAGAAGGGTATATCCTAACTTAAAAGTAGTAAAATTGCGGCTTTATTGATTTATTTGATAGTGTAAATTACTATAATAAGAGCCAACCTTCTTAAAGGAGAGCACATAAAGAAGAAGTTCAAATAGCAAACATGATCTCGAACAACAAACTAATATTATTTTGTGAAAGTCATATTTTTTTATAACTCGTAAGATGAAAAAGTTATTGAGTGTTCCCTCTTTCGTTGGTTCTCCCCTTGTTAAAAGCTAAATTTATTGTATAAAAAACATCTCAAATAATTTTTAGTATTTCCGGTGCATCATTTAAATGTTAGGCATGGGTTTTGTTGAATTTTTGTTTGATGCAAAAACCGCTTTTAAAATTTAACACAATAAAATTTAATGAAAAAAAAGATGAAAAATATAGGGCGCAATAATAGAGGCTATAAATTATTTTCAAACACATTTCCCTTTGAAATAAATGAGCGACGTTAGATGGGACGTAAAGTAAAAAAAGTCGATACAGAAAATATGTTACATGGAAATTTTGAGTATAAAAATTACAAAAGCCTATTATTATAATCTTTATGTGATAAGTTTTATTTTTCTTTTTTTAAAGAAAAAAATATGTCTGTTTTAATGGTTTTTTTTTCTGAATAAATTAAAGCAATTATCAGGTGCTTTCAGCGCTAGCACGAATCAGAGTTAAAACGCAATAAGGCGTTTTTAATTACGAACTTGTTGTGTAATTACGAAAAATACTCATACAATGTTATAACTTCTTTAATAAAATGTTGAACATGTAATAAACATTGCGTTATCTTAATTGCAAGCCAAGAAAAACATTCGTGCTTATACTCACATTGTAGTAGATATCTGGGTTATTACTGTCATATAAAAGTGCTCTCTCGTAAACTTCTTGTGCTTCTTTGGTGCGGTTTAATTTGATCAAAATATCACCTCTATTGATGTAGGCTTGTGTATAATCAGCCCGCATGCTGATTGCTTGTCTGTAAAGCATATCAGCTTCTTCCAGTCGTGTGGAATTTTTCGAAATTAGGTTGGCTAAGTTTAGAAATACATTTAAATGATTGGGTGCTATTCTAGCTTGATAAGATTCGCCTGGTTTCGCTTTCGGTAGTAAAGATTTCGCCCTCAAATACGCTTCTTCTGCTTCCTTAAACATCTTCAAATGATTATAAGTACGACCTACGTTGATATGAGCTCCTATATCATCTTGTTGCACACTAACGGCTGTTTGAAAATAACTTAATGCTTCCGTGTACTTTGCTTGGCCCTCAAGAGCGTGGCCTACATTATTAAATAACTTCGCATTACGCTGATTTACATGAAGTCCAGACATAAAAATTGAATATTCTGTTTCCCAGTCCCAGTTCCTCAAGTATGTTTTCGATCCATGAGAAATAAGTAGGACACTTAAGGCGATCCATGCCAATTTTTTACTCTTCTTTTCCGCTAAAATACTCCAGCCATAACCGACGAGTAAACAGAAACCCATAGAGGGCATATATAAAACTCTTTCTGCCACTACGAATCCAACTGGGAAAAATAGATTCGACGCCGGAAGGAAGGGCAGTATTAATAATGCCAGACTCTACAATAAAACAAAAACGTGTTAATATACTCTTGATCAAATATGCCATTTTATGAATTTTGCAGCTATGAAAATGTCAATGTTCACCATAAATGCCAACACCACTAATAGAAAACTCTAATATTACATTTTATTGTTTTATTAAAGGGCACATCTCAATAAAAATAATGAGTGTCTGCTACTTTAGGATTATACATTCCCAAAATCGTATTTCAAAATGTAATCAGAATTTCATATATGGATTTCTAACACAACAAAATAAATCCTCACCTCAACCATTAAAGCAAAAAATGCTTTGCGTACGAGTTTATTTATGATATTCGTAAAATTTATATCTCCCCTGCAATATTTTACATTTTTTATTATACATACTCGTATTCTTAACAATTCGGTATACTACTAAAAGATTTCAAGCAAAAAGCACATATGTTGTGGGTAAAAACCTTAAATATGGCATAGCAGGAATATATATTATTTTTAAGTATTACTACATTAAGTCACAAAATACATGCAAAATTCATGCAGAAAATGCAAAATTCATCCATAAATTGTAAAATGTATACATAAAATTTAGTCACTAAGTCTTAATATTAACTTTCTGTTTAATTATTTATCAATTTAAATCATAAAAATATATTTGACTTTTTTAATAACAATTTAAGAAAGTTAAAATCTCAATTGAAAATTATTTTATTGCAAGCAATGAAATTTGTGCTAAGTCTAAGCGCACATGTGAGGCCTACGGAACGGGGTGAACCAATCTGCAGTGAAATGGGAAAATTTTATTGCACTCCCATGCGATAAAAGTTTTATTTCACTTTTACAGAAATGTTCATCACAACATAAAATCTCATAAAATATCATGAAAATTACTTTAATATCAAAAAATTTATATAAAACTCCGGTGTAAAATAAAATTATATATTCCCAATTACAGCGAATATGCATTTAATTTAAATATTGATCAAGTTGGCACAAATAAATACTTTTAGATAGTGTTTGTTTGAATTTATTTATTTGCAAAATAATCAAAAATTATTTTTTTTTAATTATAACAAAATTTTAATAACAAAAACAATTATTTTTCCAATGAAATAAAAATAATTGCAGTTTTTTTAAGAGTTTTATTGATATTTTAAATTATGCAATTTAAAATAAATACTCGTTTATTGGAAAATTATTTAATAACAAAATAATTAATGTTAAACTTTATTTATTTAAATACAGGCTGGTCCAAATTGAGTATCCAAATAGTTAATAAACTAGTACACACCTTACTATATTCTAACCTATTACCGAATTGTTGATTCAAAAGAAATTTTTTTTTCTTAAGTTGGCAAGACTAATAATTTTTTTTCTAAAACATTTGGTAACCCTATTTTATATGTAAAGGAAAAAGGTGGTATCTCTAGGATGTTTATAAATCT
>JARJDX010113155.1:0-12870 GCA_030264735.1 Gymnusa sp. GC000175 | reverse complement strand
GCTATAACCCTGGCCATGACCATACTTTCCTTTCCGAGCATATAATTATAAAGCACATTCTTCAAATACTCGACTTCCGTGGAGGCCGAAAGTTCGGCGCAATGATTGAGCGTGACAAGAGTTTCGTCCAATTTCCTATTGAGTTTTTCGTTCTTGTTCCTAACCTTTTGCAGCTCGCTCTCATAAAATTCAATGGATGACCGGTTGGTTTGATCGATGGACTTGTATTGTGCGAGCTTGTTCTTTAAACTGTCCAACGTGGTTTTATCCCCGTTTAGATTGAGCGGTGATATTTTTAATTCCTCGATTTCATCCCGTAGTAGCTGTTTTTCGTGTAGAAGCTCGCTGCAGTGGTGCTCTAAATCGTTCAGTTGCGTTTCGAGCTGGCGCTTGGTGTCCAACGCGGTTTCCAAGCGCGATCGCGCGTCCGAGAATTCATTTTTTAAATGTCGGTTTTCTTCCAAGTTCGACTCGTAACGCGTGCTCAACTGCGTCAGTTCTTCTTGCAAGGTTTCCCAGCTCTCAATTTTGCTCGCTTGCGTTTTCTGTCTAAAGTTTTTCAACTCCTCGTGAATTTTTAAATTATCCACTTGCATTTGCGAGTTGTTAGCTTGCAATTGTTTTTGCATGCTTATGAATTGCGAGCGGATTTCGGTGCATTCGCTCGTGATTTTGTCGTAATTCATGCGCAATTCCGCGCATTCGCCGTGCAGTTTGTCGTTTTCCTCGACTAGTTGTTGATTGTCGAGGGAAATTTGCGAATTTCGCGCTTGCCATTCGCCGATTTCATCCCGCAATGTTTTAATGCTGCTAGCGTTTTCAACGTTTGAATTATCCAAGCATTTCAAGCGTTCGCATTTTTTCTCCAGTTTTTGCTTTTCGAGTGTTAACTCTTGCAACGCGTTGCGTTGCAAGCCAATCTCCTCCAGTAATTTTGGATGTTCTTCTTGCAAACTCGTAAGATTCACATTTAGCGTGGCGATTGCGTGCGTTGATTCGCCGATTTTACGCGATTTCTCCTCGTTTTCCGACATTAACGCGGAGATTTGGCGTTGCAAATTGTCCAATTGCGACATTTCAGCCTTTAAATTATGATTTTCATCTAACGTCGTTTTATAATTCATCTCATACGTTGATAATTGATTGCTCAAAATCTCCAATTGCGATTTCGACGCTTTCAATTCAACTTTTGAAGCGTCTAATTCGCTCTTAAACGAATCAAATTCACTTTGCGACGATTTTAATTCACTTCGCGACATTTCCAATTCATTTTTACATGATTTTAATTCACTCTGTGTAGTTTCTAATTCACTTTGCGACGTTTCAAGCTGCAAATTGCAATTTTCAATTTGACCCTTCAAAATCTCATTTTCACTGTTAAGGATTTCAATCTCCTGACTTAAATGTGCAATACGTTCATTAAGCGCCCCAATTTGCTTGTTTAAAATTGCAACTTGATCCCTCAAATTCATTAATAAATCGGCGTTGTTTGCTTTCTTTCCTCCACTTAACGCTCCAATTTCTTCGCTTACGATTTCATTTCCCTCGCTTAACGCATTTCTATCACCTAAAACCTCATTTGCGCCTCTCAGCGCGATCTTTCCACCGCCCAACGCCCTATTCACATCACCCAACGCCTCATTAATCCCATTTAACTCCGCTCCATGTGCATCATATCCTTCTCTTAACGTTCTATTTTCCTCAGTTAACGTTACATTGTGTTCGACGATAATTTCATTCTGTTTTTTCGAGTTTTCGATTTGCTTGTTTAGGGTTTCCACGCGCTCGTTGAGAACTTCAATTTGTGTCTTTAAAGCGCCGATTTGTTGCGCTGATTTTTCAAGTTGCGTCGTCAGAATTTCGTTTTGGCCGTTTAGGCTTTCGATGCGCTCGTTTAACGCGAATATCGTGCGATCTGCGTGCGCTTCCAGTTTATCGCGGAGGCTGAGCAATTCGACGTTCATTCTGTCGACCAAAATTTCGTACTCGGACACCTTTTTTTCGCACTGCACGATTTTCGCTTGATCGTTGACGATTTGAGTTTGTGAATTCGACATTTTTACATCGTAATCGAGCACGGTGTTTTCGTAATTGCATAATTTTTTTTCGTTTTCGGCTATTAGTTTTTCATAATGGGCGATTTCCTTTATTTTTCGAGCTAATTCGGTATTTTCCGCCATGCTTTGGCGTTTGTTTTCCGCGTTAATTTCCTCGATTTCTCTCCTCAAACTATCGCAGACGGATTGCAAAGCTCCGGTGGCGTTTTGAGCGTTTGTTTTTTCTATATCGAGGTTTACAATTAATTGCGAATTTTCCGATCGCAAGTCGTCAACTGTTTTCGCCAAGTCGTGAATTTCGCGGCGCAACGCGTCCATTTTCTTTTTTTTTGATTCCACATCATTATTGGCTGCCATTATTTTAGCATGCACTTCTTCATTTGTTTCCTTCAAAACTTTATTTGTTTCTTTCAAACCTCCATTTGTTGTCTTTAAATCTTCATTTGTTTTCTTCAAATCATCACTAGTTTTCTTTAAATCTTCATATTTGGCTTCCAAATCTGCACGTATTACTTCCAACTGATTAACTTGTAGCGATTTTTGCTCGAGCAACTCTTCAAATTTGTTATTTTCAAGCGAACTTTGACTCAACACCTCCTGATGTTCACTTTGCAACTTTTGATTCTCGACTTGCAACTTTGACAATTCTTCTTGCAGCGACACCAGTTGTGCTTTCGATTTTTTCAAATCTTGCTGCGCTTTAGCAATTTCCTCCAACTTGGAATTTTCTTGCTTCGTAAAATCGCGTTGCATCTCGGCCATTTCATCCCGCCATTTGGCGAGCTCCTTTGATTTGGCCTCGATTTCAGTTTTTGAAAGGTCGTGCAACTTGGAGAGTTCGCTGCGCAAATTCACTAATTCGTCTTGCGATTTCCCCAACTCGTGCAACTTGTTTGTTTCTTGCGTTTTAAACTCGAGCTTCAACTCGGATAATTGCTCGCGCAATTTTGAGAGTTCTTGAACTTTGGCCAAGTCGTGTGACTTTTTAAACTCTTCCCGCACTATGAGAAGCTCTTCGCGCAACTCGGTTAGCTCTTTTAGTTTTGAAAACTCCTGCGCCTTTGCTAAATCGCGCAAATCATTCAAATCGGCTTGAGTTTTTGTTAATTCGTCTTGCAACTCGTTGCACTTGAGCTGGTGCTTGTTCCCTTCGTCCAACCATCGTGCCGAATCGGTTTCCAAAATCCTCAAATTTTCTTCGAGGACAACATTCTCCTCGAACGATTTGGTCAAATCGGCTTCCAATTTGGAACAATGCTCAGTTAATGTGACACATTTTTTCGTTAACTCTGCAACATTTTGCGCCAAATCATCACAATATGCGCTGGTAATTCCGTTTTCTTTACGACTTTCATCCAAAAGCTCATTCTTTTCCTTCAATTCGTCATTTAACTTCGCCAATTCTTCCCTAATCCCTTGAACTTCGCTCGTTAACTTCTGATTTTCTTCAAGTAACACATCAATTTGATTGCGTTCGTTTTGTAACTTTGTTATATCCTCCCTAAGACTTGTAACGTTCTTCAGCGCTTCGCTTTCTTGCGTTGTAATTTCTTTACGAAGTTTCGAAGTCTCGACCTGTCGACTGTTATTTTCCTCAATTAACTCCAAATGATTGATTTCCAAATCTTTAAAAGCGCTGATCCGCAATTCCAATTCCGATTTTAAAGATCCAACTTCACTCCTTAATTCGCTCACTTCTTCCTCGCTCTGCATCAATTTGATGTGCGTATCTGTGCTGTTCAAATCGTTGCTTTGCAACTTTTCCAGCTTGCGCTCAAAATCCATGCGAAGCTCTTCTTGTTTTCGTTCGTACCTGCTTTGAACCTTGTGATGGATTTTCGATTCGAGCCCCAGTAGACTCTGCTTCGTTTCTTCTTGAATTTTAGACGATTGTTCGAGAAATTTGGTTTCTTTCTCGGCCAATTCTTTGCGTAATTCGGTTTCGGTTTCAGAAGCCGTTTGTAAGGCAGTTAGAAGGTTTTTATTGGCTTTTTTGATTTCTTTAAAATTATTACTTAATTCTCTAATTTCTTCATTTAATACGTTAATTTCTTCCAATTTTCTTTGAAGTTCCATGCGGATTTGCTCTTCTTGCGCGTTTATTGCTCCAATCTCTTCATTTGAATTCTTCAAACCTTCACAATGATTTTCTTTGCGTGTGTAATCATTCACAATTACTTCGTAATCTTTCTTCAACGTTTCGAAATCACCCTTCATTGCGTCGTACTCATTATTCTTGTCTTCGTACTCATTCTTTAACCGTTCGTAATCACTTTTCATAGCTTCGCATTCATTCTTAATCCTTTCGTTAACATTTCGTAATTCTTCGCTTTTATCCCCAAGTCGATTACACAAGGTTTTCAAATTGTCACACGCTTTCAACACATCGTCATGATTTTGTTTCATGAGCGAACGCTCTTGTTGCAATTCGATAATTTCGAGTTTGTACTGTTCGATTTTCAAAAGTTCCGCTTCGTAATTTTGGCATTTCGTGGAATAGTTCTCGCATTTCTCAATCAGTTTTGCGTTTTGCGCTTTCAGATTTGCGTTACCGCCCTTTTCATACGTTTCGAGTGCCGTTTTCACTGTTTCCAAATCGGCTTTCAAATTAGTTATTTCCAAATCGCGGTTTTGTAACTCGGTGTGTAGCTCGAGCTTGCTTTTCGCAAACTTTAAATTGTTATTTTTTTCCCGTTCTTCGAAAGCGTTTAATTCGGCTTTGGCCATTTCCAAATTACGCGTTAATACGGCGATTTTTTCAACGTTTTCTGATTGGGCTACGATTGCGCCGGCTTTAAGTTCTTGAATTTTATCCCGCAACTCTGCATCCTCGGGAGAACTTGCCGAGTTATTTTGCAACAAATCGATTTTATCTTTAAGGGTGGAAATTATTATTTGTTTTTCTTCGATTTCAGTGCGCAGAGCTTGCTCTAAATCAGCTTTTGCTTTTTGGCTGAGATGACATTGTTCTCGCAACTCGGAAACTCTGCGTATCGCTTTATCTTGCGTCTCCACTAAAACAGCTTTCATTTTCGCATTTTCACGTTCTAGTTCTTTATAATGATTGGCTAAATCTGTATATCGACCTCTGTATTTGTGATAGCGCATTTGAGCTTTTTGAAAAGCCATGTGCACTTGCTCCTTGCTCACGTGCCCCAATTGCTGCGATGAAGTTGATGCGTTATCTTCCAATTCACTTGCAGAAATATCCAAATCCGACTAAAATATTTTAATATACAAAAAATTAAGCTAGTGCTTGTATATAATTTCTCTCTGCCCCCGGGCGGTTCGCAAGTCACCTTAAAAGCCGTTGGTCCCGTTTGTACGTAACACCTGCCCTGTTACTTACATGTAAGTAAGGCGGTCAATAAACGAATTATTATTAAAAACATAAAAATTAGGCTACAAGTAGACTCGTCTACACCCGAAAGCGAGAGCTTTTGCTCAAATTTTTAGGAAATTCATTTAAATTTGACAAAACCAACAAAATTTTTCCAAAAACACACAAATTTGACCAAATTTATGATCATTTTAAGAATATTCATATAAATTTTTACTTAAATTAACTTAATTCGCTGAAATTTGACCCTAATTAACACAATTTTAACCAAAATCAGATAAATTTGAACAAATTTATAAATTTAGCAAAATCATAAAAATTTTGACGAAAAAAAAAATCAAGCACAATTGTAAAAACTTGACCAAATTTAGAGTAGTTTTGTAATTTTATATAAAACAAGGGGGCGCGGGTAAAAAAAAATTTGGGAATCACAGAGTTGAAAATCAAAAAATTAAATAGGCAACCAAATTTACATGTAAATTGGGTTGCCTATAAATTATTATTTAAATAATTAAAATCTTACTTGTAAATGATAAGAATTATACGCAGATTCGTATCTAGGTAAAAAGGAAACGTCACTAGCCACTGAGGTATTTGAATTTCGTCTAATTCTATTTTCTGATGGTGTGGACGCATGTAAAGAGACATTAGTGAATCCGGGTTCGTTTCGACTGGGCGATGGCTCTGTTTGGGTTGAAAATTAAGACAAATTATAGGTAAAATAAAGTTTTTGTTTAAGTCCTTTACCATCTTCAGTGAGTGAAAAAAAGCTATCATCATTAGTGCTGTTTTGAAGTTTATCGGTGACAGATTGAGTAAACTGCTGTATTCTCTGTGGAGAAATTTTAACCTCCTCCGCAATTTTATCCTTTAATTTTTTGAACATTGTTAACCCGAAATTCACATTCAAATCGAATTGGAACACTCTTTAACCCTTTTATGTTTTTTTTAGCGAAAGATTTGACGTGTCAAAATTTTGATGATATCCAAGACGTACGCGACACTTTCTATCGATTTTATTGCATTGAAATCGATTGAGACGTATGTCGTAGTCTTATCAAAACGTAATAATAAAGATGAAGTTGGCTACAATTTCTTTTTTTAGCAATTTAAATTGACAGAAACAACCAGAGTGTGAAAAAAACAAGTAGTTCAATTGCATCACCAATTAATTAAGCCTGGTTACAAACCAATTTTGATTTCTTACGAAATTACAAAATTCAAAATTTTAAACCGACGTTTCTGTTTAAAATTCAATTTATTTACCCAATAAAAATTATTTTGTGTAAAGAATAACAATGAATTACGTGCGTATTTGCAAAAGATGCCTTGATCAAGTGCAGAATGTACCAATTAACGCTGAAGATCCCAACAAAAATTTAAAAGAAATTTTAAAATTTAGCATGTCACACTTGGTAATTATAATTTGTCATATTATTTGCATGTAAAGTTTTTGTTTAGAAATCCCCGGTTTGATTTTCGAGCACTGGGTTGCTATTTGTTATTGCGAAAAAGTTAAGATCTTTCTACAGTCACAAGCTCTAAACACTGATTAAGGAAGTCTTTAGGTCGAAACTAATTATTTGCATGAATGATTTTTAGCATATGAGGCATAAAAGGGGCATATTTTTATGCAATGAATGCATCGACAAATTAAAGACCATCAAAGAAATTGTCACGCAAACGGCAAATATTTCAAGTTGTGGAAGTGTGCATAATATTGGTTTACCTGATGGTGACAATAATCATGAACGTGAAAAGGTAAATTAAAATTGGAGCCATTTTTTGGGTCAATCCCCATGCTTTGTAGTATTTGGAGACTTTTGATTGCAATTAAGACAATCAGAAGTCTCTCTTTTAGCGGGAACCATGTGCCTTGTAATATTTAAAGACTATTCATTGGTTAATGAGTAAAAAATACCTGTGAATCTAGTTAAACCAATCAGAAGGTTAAATTTTAGCGGGATCTATAAGAATCAATGAGCAGCCTTTAAATATTTAAATTATCAGCTCTGTATAGCAGGCGATTCAAGTTAATCGATACGCTATCTAATGGATAACTTTGAACTAGATCTAAATAGGTAACCTGGTTCATGTCCATGCTATACGCCAGTTAAAGATAAATAGCATTTAATATATAATTTTTAAAACAGGATTTTGATAAGCCCGAAAAATCATCACATCGCAAGAAAAAATCTTATTGCTCTTCGAGAGGTTCATGCAAGAAATTGAAAAGGCACCGATCTGCGATGCGAATCAAAACTGTGATGCGGCGATTAGTTCATGAGCATTCTTTAAGTTTCGAATCTCTCAGACATTGCAGATCGCTTCGTAAAAGATATCCCTGCAATTTTTGTCCAAACCATTTCAGCAAAGATAGCACTCTACGAGAGCATTTAAAAGTACATTCGACTTGTGATCAATTCAGGCGGTCAAAAACCAAAAGACGGAAATTACATCACTCAGTGTATAAATAAGGCCAAATGTTGTAATTTTAATAATAATGATGTTAGTTTTATTAGTACATGTCAATTAAAACATTTATCATTTGTTTTTTGTCGTTTGGCTGGTGGCTGGAAGATAATAATGAAAGTATGAGAGTGGAGATGGGAGAGACAGTTTCAAGTAGGAGATTGTGGGATGCCACGCTAACTTGGGCAAGCGTATTTTACGCAATTTTAATTAAAATCATGTTGCATCAGAGCCCCACTCTATAATTAATATATAGCTCATTTCATGCAATAACATAACCTAAAAAATATACATTTTAAGGCAAAAAATGTTAGAAACAGATGATTCCAACATTGTTTCTTGTTTGATTTGTTTAGTCAAAGACAATTTAATCAACATAAACGAAGTAGACACAAATAAAATCAAATGGAAATCAAAATTAAGTTACTGCATCCCTGAGTTGGTAAAACCCTTAACCCGCAAGCCCTAAACAATTATTAAAGGCAAAAATTTCAGGATTGGAATTTCATTTGCTTCCTCTGCCAATTTTGCGCTAGCCAATTGGATCTTCTTTGCACATTCCGCAACCAATGTGTAAGCTCACATTTGGGCCGTAAATTGGAAGAAGTAAAATCAGAAATTAGGTGCAAATACTGTTTAAAATCGTTTAATTTCCGAAACGAATTAACGGAACATAACAATTTGACACATTACTTAGAATGCGCGCACGATTGTTCTTATTGCGATGAATCGTTTAACTTTTCACTCGATTTAATCAAACACGAAGATGAACATTTCAATGTGCACGAGCACATGTGTAAGTCATGTAAGGTGTCATTCAAGCACGAAAGTGTGTTATTAAATCACAATTTGTTCAAACACACAGAGCCGAAAGATTGGGGCTTTGCGTGCAAACTTTGCGAGCTTAAATTCCCAAACGAAGAATCGTTGCAAAAGCATGTTAAAACCGTACATAACGATTTAACCCAATACGCTTGTTTCCATTGCGGCGATAGCTTCGCTCGCAAAACTTTACTAGCAAATCACATACGTAACTGCGTTGATAAAAACGAGGCGAAGCCCATTAAAAAAACTTACACGTGCGAGCATTGCGATTTGATATGCAACACGAAAAAAAAATTAGAAATTCACAAAGTCGATTGCGGGAGCGTGTCGAATGAAATAAAATCTGAATCGGATGTTGAGAGTGTTAAGGAAAAAAAAATTAAATCGAAGGAAAAAATTAAAGCAAAATGCGATTTGTGTGGAATTGTATTTTCTACGAAATATTTAATCAACCGCCACGTACGTAACGTGCATGCTAAAGAAAAACTCCACAATTGTGACGAGTGCGGGCAAAAATTTGCCTCGCCCGTGTATTTAGCAGCTCATAAAAAATACCACTCGCGTGATCGCACGCATATTTGCTCGTTTTGTGGCAAGGGCTTTATCACCGCGAGCGATTTATATCATCATGAAAAAATTCATGAGAATAAGCGCGCCTATAAGTGTGAAAAATGTCCTAAAGCCTTTAACACATCCAGCGATTTGCATAAGCATCGCACTTGCGTACATAGCGATCGTTCCGATTGGAAATATGTTTGTTCATACTGTAATAAACGCTTTCCCTCAAAAATTAACCTCGATACGCACATTAAAATCCATACGGGAGAAAAAAATTACGCGTGCCATCTATGTGAGCATCGCTGCATCACACGCTCTGTCCTGCAGAGGCATATTAAATCACATTCTAACGTAAAATCGTTTAAATGTAATTACTGCAGTCAGGATTATAAATATCAAAAGACGTTGGATGTGCATTTAACTCGAGTGCATGGGATCGGCGATGCTAAAATTCCGATTCGCGTCAAGAAATATTTTTGCCACATTTGTCCGAAAGCCTTTTTCGCTAATAACAAATTGCAGAAACATATACGTAGCCACACGGGAGAACGACCGTTTTCTTGCTCCATGTGTGATAAAAGATTTATTGATAAATCGTATGTTAAACAACATTTAAAAACAGCACATAACGTAAGTAATGATTGTAATGATAAGGTATAAAACGTAATAAATAATTTTAATTTGTTTTATTTCTTTACCTCTCACGGGGATTCCCTGGGCCGATTCCACATCCCAACACCAGACGGTTATTATTATCATTAAAATATTATTTTTTGCTCGTGCAATGATAATAATTAAACACAGAAGTAAGCAAATTTACACAAATTTAGGTTGTTAAAGTTAACTTACGTGGCTCAAATTTGACAAAATTTTGCATATTAATATTTTTGCACACACCCTGTATATTACTTAAATCAATAGGTTTGCAACTTAGCTAAATAACGTGCATGAAGTTGGCGTGTAAGGGATGCCCAAAATTAATACAAACAAATACTAATTTTTTGCAAATAAATGCGTAATATTTACAGCATATGATTGCGCATTTTAATTAAATCTGAATGAATTTAGCTTGATAATAAAGTAAAACGTTATGAAATTACCACGATTTTATCAATATTTGGATAACCCTTCAAATTTCATATCTTATTCTTGATAACTTTGCAGTGCAGTACTTTGGGTAATTTAATTTTGCTTTAATTGAATAAAATTTATGCCAATTTGTATTTTCGTTTTATTTCGTGCGAAATTTTCGATTTTTTTTGTTGAGTTTGTTACAGAATGGCGTTTATTGATTGGAGGATTGGACATCGAGAGTGGCGATGAAGTAGGGGTGTTACGTAAATTTTTCGTTACGTCAGTCAAATGGTCAACGTTTGGGGAAAATCGCGAACGGGCCGTTGAAATTTTTTTATAACACAAACCCATTTCCCCTCTTTGATAGGCCCTTTTTACCTCGCGTGAAAAATTAAAACTACGGCCATGTTATCTATCTGTAAACAGACTCTTTCTTCTAATCTACAAAGGTCAGTACAAACTCAATTTAATATTGACAAGTGATAAGTTATCTTTAGAAAATAAGTTACGGAAATTGAATTTTATTGACCTATATATTAGTCTGATTAATCTGTTAAATCATGTAACATGTAACGCAATGAAATTGGCAGAATTGGAGGTTAAAATCAAAGTCTTTTGTTTCAATGAAAATTACACGCGTAATAAAGGAATTTTCCTACGACGACGCCAAAAAATCAATAAAATTTTGCTTTAAACGCTTTAATTATTAAAGCCTTAATGCGTTGCATAAGGGCTCTAGTCTAATAATATTATTACAAAAGAAAAAAACGCATTTTGAATTGCAATAAATTTTTTTTCAGCATGATTTTTGCCATTTTCCTCACGTAACAAGCGCGAATTTACAACGAAATAAATTTATTACAAAACACACATAAAATGCAAGGCTGTAATTATTATTATTACTTTCACGTTTGCTTTAATAACCCAAGGCGATTGCGTAATTTTTTTTTCATTTGTTTCTAATTCTAAGGAACTAAATTTCCGAATTTTCAAACGCTAATCGCAAATTTTGGTCGTTAGGTCGATGAAATTAAGCAATTTCATTAATTAAAGCAATCAATTTTGTTAATCAAAGCAATTAATTTTGTTTAATCGTTAATTTGACGTCTATTGTCTTTTGTTTCATTAATAGCTAAAGCTAGTTAAACCCAGGTTGCCATTGTGACGTCATCTAATCTGTTAAGTCGTTAAAAAAATTTTTAAGGCAAGCAATAATTAATTTTGAAAATTTCAGCGTATCAATGTTCATGAAATTTTTGGAAAACATGTAAAATATATCACTTAAATACACCTCAAAAAATTAAACATATCCAATGTGTCGTTAAGTCGCTAAAAAATGTTAAACCCAACTTGAGATTTTTTGGAATTTTAACAAAATGTGAGACGTAAATTAATTTTGAAAATTTTTACGTATCAATGTTGATGAAATTTTTAGAAAACTTGCAAAATATATCCCTTAATTAAAGCCCAAAATATTGACAATGTCCAATGTTTCGTTAAGTCGCTAAAAATTCGTTTTATTTGGATTTTTTGTTTGAACGTCAAATTCAAAAACGTCGCTATAAATAGTATGCGCGCGCGCAATTTTATTCCATTATTCAAAAATCAATTGCAATTCATGTAATTAATATTCAATTAAACGCAATTGAATCCAATTGCCGACCATGGAGCGCAACGTTGTTGGATCTAAATCAATTTTTGTTGTAATAATTAATCTATGAAGACGTAATAATTTTTTTTTGTTTTTGTTTTAATTATCTTAAGACAATTAATTACATTTTAACAATGAATTAGTGAAACAATGATGTAATTGGGTAATTATTCAGCTGATTGAATAAACAACTCAAATTGGTTAGAAATAATTGTGCGAGAGCCAAAAACCCACATAAAAGTCATCAAGGACCGGTATTAATAGAAAGCGAATTATTAATAGGCAGTTTGAAACAATTTTATAAGTTTTTTGTTGCAATTTTACGCCCATTTTCCCTTGGAAGATAACGGGAAACAACAAACCTAAATTCCCCAGGATAACTTTCCCAAACTGGGCATTTTGTAACTCACACTATTAAACTTACTTTAGTGAGGAAACATTGGAAAATGTTTGGTGTAAAGGGATATTTTTTCCTGAAAATTTGATGAAAATTGGCTCGGTGGAAATCGCGAAAATTTCAACCAAATTTGAGCAATTCAAAATGATCTAAAACGTTATAACGTTGTTAAACGAATTCAAAAATTTTAAACTGATTGCAAAATCTGATTTAGAATTATGTTTTACGTAAAATAAGGTGAGTATTTTGAATTTAATAAAAATACTTTGTTATTATTATTATAATAAAATTGAAAACAAAAAAATACAAAAAACGGATCTAGGGCTACTACAGCCAACGATCGATGAGTCTAACGGATCCTTAATTGTTAGTTATTCACATACATTTACTTATACTAATTCCGTCCGGTCACCCACCCAACGACTTATCCCGCCATACGTCGCCTAACTCCGACTATCGATAAGAATCGATCCCCAGCAAGGCCCCATCCTCCTGG
>JARJDX010113150.1:0-22789 GCA_030264735.1 Gymnusa sp. GC000175 | reverse complement strand
GCGATTTTTGACTGTTCGTAGTTGAGGTCGGTCTTCTTCTATCTGGTCCATGAGTTCATCTAGAGAGAACTGACACTCCCTGGACTTTCCTGTTAGTGGTGCCTGGTAGAGCTTTGTTTTGGCAAAACCGATGATATCTGGCATCAAGGGCTACCAAATCTGTGTTTTCAGATATACGCTCTTTTATTTTAAGAGCCCATTCATCACCACGTTTCTTAGCTGCTTTCAAGATTGTTGCACTGAGAGACAACTTTTCCGCAGTAATGACATTGTTCCGTTTTTCTGGCTTCTTCTTCCTTTCTGCCACAAGGAACTCTTCAGTTATTTTGTCTTCACATAGACAACAGTGTTCTCTGAAATTAAACTGCCAAGAGACTGATCTCGTGCCCTTGATGGCGTAATATTTGATTTTCCACTGCTAACAGCTGCTTTAATCAGCTTTGGATTGTTGTATTTTATCTGACAAGCACTGTGCACATATATCTCATTTACACCCTTCAATAAACGCTGATTTTCTATGCTCTTAAGGTGAATACTCGACGCAAGAAAGGTTTTTACACCTCTTTTCTTCACTAGGCGCACTGGACCTTCACTCTCCTTACATACAAAAAACATAAACCTACGCTGGGACTGGTGTCAGACATTCTGTAGATTTTGAGTTCAAACGGCACTCACGTTATGGGCAGCAAGCCAGTCAACAACTGAGACGAAAAAAAAACTCAGGGAAGGTGATAAACTTGAAAAATGATAAACTTTGAAAGGCTTAATCTTGGAAACTATTGGGTCTACAGAGACAGTTCTAGAATCATACTGTTGCAAATTTAGTCTTCTTTAAAAACGTCCTAAGAAAGTTTTTTCAAAAACTAGTTCTTTAGGGTTTTAATTGCCAAAATTTGAAACAAACCAATTTTTAGGCGGTTTTTTCGAAAAGATAGCCGTCTTTACATGTCAGATCTCTTTGGGGGCCTTCGTTTAACTTCTGATTAAGTTTTATCTGATATAAGTTTCCTTATACTCCTCTGTTGTAGATCTTCAATGTTGGATTCAGCAGTACCAGTGGTGATCTTTATATTTAGTTTTTGTTGTTTGTCGATAGAATTTTAATCTCTCTCTGTGCTCGGTAACGAGTAAGACACTTCAAGAGGAATGAGTACTATAATAAAAATTTTCTTATTTGTCCGCAAGGTTGCATCAAGATTATTGAAATCGCCAACAACTACTACTTAAACATTTATACATTTGTCTTTTACTATTCAACTTTATCTTTATTGAAATAATTTCATAAAATAAACGTCTTCTTTTTTTTTTCTCGAAATTATTTTTTTCCTTGTAAGAAGCGTTGCAGGCAATTATTTTATTAAATTTAAATTGTTCTAAATTGTTAATTGTACAAAACATATTTAGAATTTGCATCTAATTAGCGTGCTTATTAGAGACAATTTCTAAATAAGTTTCATACAATTAACAATTTAAAACAATTGAAATATAATGAAATATTTCCTTTAAAGTTTGAAGGAAAAGTACAGATTTTTTTAAAAGTATATAATTTTAGAATTTTAACTTTAAAGTTGTATCCTTTTTGACTTTTGCTATTTTACGAGATCTTTGTACGATAAACATTTTTTTAGAATTTTTCAGGCGCAGAAGTTGTAGTTACTATTCATCTTTATAGATCTTCGCCAATTTTAAGACAACATTAAATGTGTTATCCTTTTTATATATTTTTTCATCCACCACTCTGAAGTGGCCACACATTACATTTTTTTTAATTCATTTCTAACTTTTCCTTATTATTTCCTTGTTAATATTTCTATCCACCTTTGTCTCATTACAAAATTTTCGTCGATGTTGCGTTTCTGTTATATAAATCTAATCCTTATTTTTTTGTTATTCACCTGGTGCAATGAGTCATTGTATTGCGCACTTTAATATATATTTCTCACAATGACGCTTTTCTTATTCACCTTATTGTATTATTAATTACAATTTAAATTGACGTATATAAACATTTTTTAAATAAACTTCGAACGTTCTTATCTGAAATGAAACGTGAGACTCGGACACGTGGCAAATGCTGGATTTCCAGACGTATTCAAAGGAATCGAACCCGGGAGTATGTTAGGTACCGATTGAGGTAGGTATACTTTGTCATGTAGTGCGATAGGAGTAGACTTAGCGTCGTCAGTCGTCACCCATCTTAGTCCTAAACATTGCACCGAACGCTTGGGTAAAAACACAACAGCAGTAAATCCCTATTTACTACTCTTCTGGCACTTTTTTGTTTATTAGTTTATTTCTGGGAGATAATCTTTCATGAAAGAATCCTCAAAAAACGATAAAAAGAAAATCGAAGGAATAGACATACGTGCAGATAGCAGACATGCACTTCAGAATTTTGTCCGCAAACCTACCAGGCATGTCAAACGCCGGCCGCGTTTGTCAGAAGGAGGAAAATTATCCTTGTCATACATGTTAGCCGAAACATTTCGTTGGACGCTTGGCCACCAGTATCTATAAGAACACGACAACTGCTATACCCACTGGCCATTATTAACAACTATTTGAAGCCATTGCATTCTTAGTTTGAATTTTCTTATTTTTCCTCCCTTTTATTAGAGAATATTTATTAAGCTGATACGGAAGTCCCGTACAACGTATTGGCAATTCCAGTTTTTCTTGGGCTCCAAGATTACATAAAAAACTCGAGTTAAATATATACTATATTCGTTTTCAATACGGATCGCGCGTAAACAAAGTTCAACGCGTGACCCACACGTGAATACCTCGATTGGTTGTTTGATAATGATCGTTCTTAGCCGGATTCAGTTTATTTGGTGACCAATCAAAGCACTATGAATAAGAGTATTTGTAAAAATGTTTACTAACGACTACCAACTCTGGGCAATATCTCTGTCCACTTGGATTTTTTTAAGCGCGCTTAGTGTGAAATTGAATATTGTATACTGTACAGCATAGGACAGCTTTAATTATTTACTTCACATTTAAAGGTTGAAAACCTATCGTTACCATTTGCTTCCTGGAAATGTCTTACATTTGTTAAATAGAAGTATTATCGCGATCACCCATTTTAGGCTCTAACATTCCAATGGATGCTTCGCTGTTAATACCAGGACATCAGATAGGCTAAGATCAACTTATTGGCCTACCTGCATTTATTAAGAATTTTGAAAATTGTAGTTTAATTTTATTTGAGAAATAAATGCACTTTTAATTTTAATTAGGCATTGTCCAGTAACCTGACATTATAATTTCTATCCTCTCTAAAAACGTTCTCTGAGTAAATTAAAGGAAATGATGTTAAATTCTGGACTTGCCAGAAAATTTAAAAATATTTTTGTTGTGCTTTCTAGAATTTAGGATTATTGCGTAAAAATTAAACAAATTTTTAGATATTATGCATAATTTTATTAAATTGTGCAAATTACAAAATTTTAAACAATGCATGCTTCTATTGTTTTTCCTAATAAACAAATTACTGCATACATTACTAATATAATCAAAAAATAATAATATCCACAATTGCCAACTGAATCATGGTTTTATCAACAATATTACAATAGAGAAATCAGTTTTGAGCAAAAAAAAATGAACTTTTTTGCTCAAGTCTGTTAATTGTGTCACTTCGTGTAATACGCACTAATTTTTACGTGTTAAATAGCGATAAGAACAATTATAATTTCCATGCATTATTTCAAGATTAGTTGGTTTTTGGTTTTGGTGTAGTTAACTTCGTTATGTGTCTACAAGGAGAATTCTCCTCTGACGATGAAGGTAAAAAGTATCAAAAAAATTTCATGTCCTTATACATTATGAAATATTTTATTTTATTTAAATTACAAAAAAAATTAAGTGTAAAGATAAAAACTTTTTTTGGAATAAAGATTTTTTTTGTATTTTTTGAAATTTGATTTTTGAAAATTTTTGAAAAATGTTATTGTTTTTTGTTTCGAAATCTTTTTTATCATGAAAAGAAGTTTATTTTTTCGACTTAAACAAAAAAATAGAACCTTATTTTCACAAATGCAAATTTTCCTGTTTCCCAAGACCATATTCAACCAAAACTTTGTTTTTGGGAAACCTTGTCCACAAAAAATTGGTGCACGCAGACCGCACACACATACTTTTTTTATTTTTATCTATTTGTATTTAGGGATGAATACTATAGTAAGTACCTTATTTTCGTATGATGAAGTAAAGGCAATTCAAATTTATTAGGCATTTTTTATAAATAATTTTTGATTCTTTACGAATAAAGAAGATTAAGCCCCTTTAGGCTCTAGATTTTTTGGCAAGGATCTCACTCACTCACAGGACACTCACACTCGTGCTAACAACTTGAAATTTGCGTTAGATAATCCTTACCTATCAAAGAACAATATGTTAAAAAAATTGAAAAATTAATCACGCAGTTTCAAAATTTTTAAAGAATAGTTGGAAGATTGTTGTAAATGATATTTTCCTTTTTTAATACATTTTAGTTTACTGTAGGCATAAATATCGTGCTAGTACCTTGAAAACTGCACAAATAGTCCTAAGCGACCTAAGCTATTAGAAAATAATAAATTAAACAATTTGAAAAATTAAATTGCCAATTTCAATAATATTTATAAAAAAAATTCATTTTAGTTTACTACAGACGTAAAAATAATAACAATAATAAACTGACCTCTCCAAGTTAAACCCGGAGTCTTCGGGACCTTGGCTCCAGACTCCGGGTGTAATAATAATGCTTTTTTGCCCATTTAAACCGTTATTCTATCACAATTTAAATTTATTTAATTTATAAAAAGGATTTTACAATCTTGGTGTTAAGTAATCAGCAACGCATTTTGTGTTTTATTTGGTAGGTTGTGTTAGGTGAGTTATTAGGGATCTCCACGTTATGTTATAAAGAGCTTTTCTTACTTGTCAATGGGAGACAAACTGTATAGTAAAATTAATATTTGAAGTTGTAGCATCAAGTTTATTTATATTAACTACTTAAATCAGAAATTGCAATAGTTTATCTCACTGTCGTATGATAAAGTAAAAATAAAAGAAATGAAACAACAAAAAAATTATGTTTTACTTTGAGTAATATGATATATTTTTCTTCGAGTTGCTTATTAAATTTAATATGATCAGTTTATTTGTATTTAATAT
Organism: Gymnusa sp. GC000175; assembly: GCA_030264735.1. Taxonomy (NCBI): domain Eukaryota; kingdom Metazoa; phylum Arthropoda; class Insecta; order Coleoptera; family Staphylinidae; genus Gymnusa; species Gymnusa sp. GC000175. The sequence continues at coordinate 17,626 of JARJDX010113150.1, read as the reverse complement.
GTAGTAATAACAATAATATGAAGAAGTAAATACGTGAACTTGATAGGATAAAATAAGCGCAAACAACGATATAGATAAAAGTATTTTTAAAATTTTACAAGCATCATTGTAAGTATTATGTAGTTGAAAATAAAATACGTTGCAAAGAAGTGATTAGGTGTGAATGCATTCTTTGCACAGGTGTTGTTAGTAGACTAAGGGGTACTGGTGATGACGTCATGGTGTTGTAATTTGTAATGACGCGTATAAAAAAAGTATATATGTATTGAATTTGTATTAATTTTAGGGCAGGGAACTGGCAGTGAGACGCATTCTTCAAGACACTCGATGAATTCCAGTTCGGGGGTCCTAATGGTGGGGCCCAATTTTCGGGTCGGCAAAAAAATCGGCTGTGGAAATTTCGGAGAATTAAGATTAGGAAAGAATCTTTACAATAATGAACATGTTGCAATTAAAATGGAACCAATGAAATCAAAAGCTCCCCAGTTGCATTTAGAATATCGTTTTTATAAACTCCTCGGTTGCCATGGTAACTAATTATTCTTCTATAACTTAAATTAAAATAAATTGTTTTCTTTAATTACAATTATACTAGTTACAAATATCCTTTGTTTTTGTAGAGGGAATACCGGATGTTTACTATTTTGGTCCTTGTGGTAAATATAATGCTCTAGTTATGGAATTATTAGGACCAAGTTTAGAAGATTTGTTTGATCTTTGTGATCGTCGCTTTACCCTGAAAACAGTGCTCATGATCGCAACGCAGCTTTTACATAGAATTGAGTACGTTCATGGAAGACATCTTATTTACCGAGATGTTAAACCTGAAAACTTTCTCATCGGCCGCAGTACAACAAAACGAGAAAAAATCATCCACATCATAGGTAACATATTTGGACAAAACTTTTAAGCCATTTTGATTTTTTTTTAATTTTTCATTGCAGATTTCGGTCTAGCAAAAGAATACATAGAACTAGAAACAAACAAACACATTCCTTATAGAGAACATAAATCATTAACCGGTACAGCACGCTATATGTCCATTAATACCCATTTAGGCAAAGAACAATCCCGTAGGGATGACTTAGAAGCATTAGGGCACATGTTTATGTATTTTCTCAGGGGCTCATTGCCTTGGCAAGGCTTAAAGGTACTTTCCCCTAGCCCAAAACGTAACGACTCTTAAATATTTATGTTTATTACTAGGCTGACACCCTTAAAGAACGTTACCAAAAAATTGGCGATACTAAAAGAGCAACTCCAATCGATGTATTATGTGAAGGCCATCCCGAAGAAATGGCCACATATCTCAGGTATGTGCGGCGATTGGACTTCTTCGAGACGCCCGATTATGAATATCTACGTAAATTATTCACGGATCTTTTTCAAAGAAGAGGCTTCTCCGATGATGGAGAATTCGATTGGACTGGAAAAACCATGGTAAAATTGTTGTACTATTTTTTATTGTTACTGTAATACATCACATGCACATCTTTTTTTATTGGATTAGCCTCCCAGTATATATATGTTGCAACAAGTGCGTAATGCACCACCCTCTAATGTTGTTAAAACAAAATCAGATAAGGTATTGTACCTCTAGATGCTCGGCGCTTTATTTATATTAACAAACTAACATTTTGACTACTAAATTAATTTTTTTTAATTTATAATTTCTCAGAGTACACCCGTTGGATCGTTGCAGACTACTGGCCATGATGTTGTGGTATCTCCAAACAGAGGCCACGCTACTAATAAGGTATTTTTTTATTATGCATTATTAATTTTGTATTAATAGGCTAAGGTCGTATAAAACTGAGGCAGAAATGATAACAATATCATCGGTTCTAAAACTAGAAGTCGTGGTCCAAAAAGGACAAATTTTTTAATGTTATTTTAACCTAAAAATGCTTAGTATTTAAATTATAATAGGAGTTTAAAAATGTCTTGATACAAAATGGGGTCACCTCAAAAAAAGTTTAAGAACAGCTGATCTAAACTATTGAGTACCAGCGCCCTAAAAATGCAAAAAGAGTTTACAAAGACACAAAAATATTGAAATGCAATATTACAGTAAAAAAATGGGTGATTTGATGTTTTAAATACGGTTTTAAAATAATTCTTTTTTGTGGTATGTTAGATTATCAATTTTTTTAAGTAGATCCAAAATAAAAAAGCTTGAGAACATTTGGATTAAATGACTGCTTTGCTTACTTTTTAATTTTAAAATCTATAGATGACATGGTCGGCTGCGGAGTTTTATTTAGAATGGCGGGCAGTTCGTATAAATTGGCAGCTGCGCCTCTAAAGAAATCTATTTTACACCCGGTATACCACCAGGATCGCATGTTAGGTCCCTTCTGTTTAATATTTTCATCAATGACATAATTTTTAAACATGGCAATATGTTGCTTTATGCTGATGAAATGAAAATATTCAAAAAGTCTTCAGTTAACATGACTGTCAAATAATTCAAGAGGATATCAATAAAATTTGTAATTGGTAATTATCTGCATTTGAACCCAATTAAATATAAATCCATTTCATTTGTTCGAGTACCTTATCTCCTTAAATGAAATATGGTATAAATAATGTTTGTTTTTTGTATTTTATATCTTTATTCTTATATGTCTAAAAATGTATTTTCATGAGTATTGTTGTTTCGCTATTATGAGTTCTACTATACGCGGGGCTTCTCAATTTTTGATACGGCACTGTCGATGAACAACATTTTATAGCCATTGTAAGTAGCTACAACTCGAAAAACGCACTAGTAGGAATTGAAACGCGTGCCTAATTATATTATTTGAATAATAAGTTTAACTTTGATAAAAGTGATTAAAAGCAACGGGTCTTGTTATTGTCGGCAATGATCATGGAATTATCTACCATGTTGTTTACGCGTTTTCCGTAGAATTCATTCTTGTGCATTTTCTAGGGCTTCTCGAAATATGTATTCAGAGTAGATGTTGAATAGCTGAGGAGATAGGATAGAGCTAGTCCACATCCTTGCGTTACTCCGCGTAAAATTTTTACTCTCGTTGCGTTACGATCCCGACGCTTGCCTTCAGGTTTCAATACACATTTGTATGAGTTATTCTTAGATCCTTGTCGACTAGTCCGATGTTGTTCAGGATTTTTATTACCTCTATCAAAGGCCTTCTTATAGTCGACGAAACAGGCATGTACTTTACACTTCATGTCTCTGCATCTCTAAACTGCACACTGAAGGGAGCGTCCCTTGTGCCGACAGCGTCCCTAAATCCAAATTGTGTGGGTCCCAGTTGTTCTTTTAATATTTTTTATATAAGTTTTAGAAGCTCTTTTAATAAATGACTCATTAAGCTTTTTGTTCTATATTCTTTGCACCTTTTTACCGAGTCCTTTTTTAAAAGATCTGAATTCTGATTCCAACCATTGTTGCGGTATAAGACCGGTGTAGAAATTATTAAATATAGCGGTTAGCCATTTCGTTCCTTCGTCGTGTTGGATTTTTTCCTGCAAAAAAGTATCTAGTCAGAGCTGCGGCTAGAGAATTTGGGCACAAGGCAGACTTAAATTATGCTGTTAGAAGTTTAAAGTAAACGTTATTATATAACCAACTAGCATTCTACGCCCGGATGGTGAGTATTTTTATTGAGCAAAATCTACTTTGTAAACCACATTTTAATTTAAACTACGCGTCCTAAAAGCACATACAGAAATGTACAATTATGTTGTACAACACAGTGCTCCGCTCCTTACAAACAGACTTACACCTAAATATATACCATTAGCACGTTATATTATAGATTCCCTTACGTAAATATCCCATTGGGACTCAAAGAGTTTAATCGCGTAAATTTCATTATTGGTGCCCGTTCGCTCGCAATTGTAAGGATTTTTAAGGCTATTAGATATTCCGACGACCGATCATGTAATATTGTAAAAAAAATTGAATTTGGATTGGGGTTTAAATTCTGACTTATAACCCGCTTCGCATACACCAGTAAATACGCTATATTTGATTTTTTAATTTTTTGATTTTATTAAAAGTTTTTAATTATGCAGGGTGGTGAAACTTCTTCTTCACAAGAAGACTTTATAGTTCAAATAGATGAGGTATAAAAAGTGGTGCGCTAGATTATTAATGATTAATTAAATATGTAGTGCTCAAAAAATTGATATACAATGTGATTTTAATGCGTTTTGTTTATAAATTATAGAATACTGGCAAGGCCAACGCATGGCCAGAAACTTCCAAACAAAGTACTTTAGGTAATTTAACTCCTGCTGATCGCCATGGATCAGTGCAAGTTGTTAGCTCTACGAATGGTGAATTAAATACGGATGATCCAACTGCAGGCCATAGTAATACCCCCATAACGCAACCCCAAGAAATTGAACTTCTGGATGAGACTAAGTATGTTTTTTTAATTATATTTGTGTCTGCATGTTTTTTACTGCTAAATGCTATTATTTTTTATTGTTCGTTAACTTCTTAGCTTATTATGTCGTATCTAAAAAAAATGCACCTGCGCTACATTCATTTTAAATATGGAACGCGCGTTAACAAATGCACGTGAACAGCAATAATGCACAGAGCCGATATTCGTTAGTCGACATTTTACTATATTTATGTGCTTCAAATGGTCACAAAATAACCCAAAGCAGGCCAAGAAAAACCAATTATATGCCTCTATCGAAGTATTTAGGTGTGCATCACGCGTTGAACATACAATACACACGCTCCGTATTGAAAATGAAAAAAGATTAGTTTCCTAATGCATTAAAGGCACGCCTCTCTATAACACTGTTTTGTGCTTGATCATTGTAATAACCGCATGCACTGTAAAGCAATACGTCGTATAATTCGTTTTATACATAAATGTTCGTTTTCCTGGACACATTTGACTCTTTGTTTACGATTTATTTTTAAATGCTTTTAAATTCTTGCAATAGATACTACCTCGACTCTGTTTCTTGGTTATTCCGATTTCAAATAGTCCGGGATATCGGTGAAACGGATTACCCGGACTATCCAAGGAATTGATGTACTTCTCTTATAATATTATGTGCATAATTGAGAACTAACGCTACTTTTAGGCGGCAGCCCTTCTGCTCAAACAGCATAGCTCGAAAGAGTAATGTTTTAATTCTTATTTCTACCCCTTCTTGTTGCACTCAAAAGCACAACAATTTGTACGAGATTTGTGGAATTTTTATTCTTATGTTCAAATATTTTGCACTTGTAAAAAATCAGTCAGACACAGTACTTTTTGGACAAGTTCAGTTTTCGTCACCAGATGGCGTATGAGGCAATAGCTGGTAATTCCTCTTGAATTGCGGTGTACATTGCTGGATCATCTTCAAAAAGTTGTTTCACACCAAACGTTACCTTACCAATTATTTTGCTTTATTAATTAGAGAACATTGCCCCATTTTTTATTATTTACCGCCTGCCCGCTACAGAGCATTTTATTTTTGTGTACTGTTTGCTATAACATTTTTTCAAACCTTTTAATATGCATGCTTAATAGCGCTTATATTTCATTGAATTTAATTAATACATTTACACTTTCTTTTGTTTGCATTGTCTTAGTTAATTTTCATTCAATAAAATTATGTTTTTAATTATCTGTGTTTTTATTAATTATAATTTTTTTCTTTTGTAATTTAAGTGGTTTAGGGAAGTTTTGTTATACAGATTGGGGACCAAAACCCTGCCAACGCTATAACTTCAACCAATTTTATTGTCCGTTGCATCACTTCTACATGCCTGCTTTAAGCAATTTTATGTAGCATTAACTATATGCGCCTAGCGCTAATCATTTGTTTAAGTCTCGGAAACGGTAATTGTTCAAAAAAATTAAATACTTTTGAGTAGATCGTCTAAAGATCTACATAAAAGTATAGTAAATCGGGAAATTGTGATCTTATTTATTTTAGACATTGGCGCGCGGGTTTGGGAATGTAGTGTCATTTTGCAAAAACTTGCGCAAACAATCCGGCTTGGCTTTAAGAAATTGGTGGTGCCGATTTTTTTTCTGATATAGCTTGTTAGCCTTACAAAAGTTGTCTGTACGAAACTCATAAATATCTCTGTGCGACGAACGACAAAAACTTGCTTGGATGCGGGAATGTAAAAGAGTAAATACCATTTAAAGACCGATATTAAAATTTAATAAAAAAATAACTGAGTTATGGCGTTGGCGGGGTTTTGGTATCCACCCTCTATAATAGGAATTGTTTTGAAAATTATTATTATTATACTAGCACTGCGAGCCTAGTAGGCCCATATCTTGTTTTGTTATGACCTTCCATTTTTGTGTGTTTTCCTTTATCATTCCAGTTGCTGATGTTTATATCCTTTTCTACTTTAGGCTCTTGGTTTTCCTCTTCTCTATTTTCTTCCTATGGTGCTCGTCAGTTGTATTCTTGGTACCCACCATCTTGCCATTCTTAAGATATACCCAATCCACCGTATTCTTTGCGCCTTAATTTCTCCAGTAACATTTGCGTCGTTGTACACTTCATTAACTCCTTGTTAGTTCTTTTTTCCCACATTCCTTCTACCATCTTTCTTTCGTATATCTTGTTTAGTACCTTCCTTTCTCACACTTTTAACGTTTTTTTGTCACCTTTCTTTAACGTCCAGATCTCACTTCCGAATACTACCACTGGTTTAATGACGGTTTTATATAAATAAACATTCACTTTTCTGGATGTGAAATTTCCTTTTATTAATTGGTTTACATTTATTTCCTACTGACAACCTTGCATGTAGTCCTTTTACCACTTTTGGTTTCCTTCTGAAAATAGGGCCTAGACACGTAAATTGGTTAACTTCCTTGAAATTCTACGTTTTTTTACTTATTTTTACCGTTAACTTGTCTCTTTCTGCAAATTTACTATCCGTCCATGTCATGTATTTTGTTTTGCCCTCATTTATCTCTATCCCCATTTCTTTGTGGCTTGCGCTACTATAGCTATATAATCTAATTCCCTTAACGCAAATATTTGGTCCACAATCTATCTTTCTTTCTCAATTTCTTGCAAAAAAATGCTCCCTCCATCTTCCTTTCCTTGCACAAAATGTTACTTCCAACTTTCCAGTATTTTCATTTCATCCATTAGAAGATCTCCCACTTTATTCTTCAAGTATACTGCTTTTGTTTCCTTTCATTTCTTACACCACAGTATTGCTTTTTAATTTCATTATTTTTAAACGATTCTTCTATTTTTTCAGTCATTCTTTTTTTTGCTAATTCTTCGTTTTTTTTTCTCTTACACATTTTCTTTTGCTCCTTGTACTTCTTTTTTGTTCCTTTCAACTAGTTTTTTCTTTGGGATTTCTGTGCCTGTTTCGTTTTTTAGCAGTGCATCCCTACATTCCTTATCAAACCAACTTTTCCTTAAATAATTTATTACTCTGTTGCTTTCTTTTGCGCTAGCTTTTATGTGTTATTTAATAGCTGATTTTCCACGTTCTGGTCTATTTGTATGTTCTCCACCCATTATTTAGCTTTTTTTACTTACTTTTTTTACATTCATTTTTTATATGTAATAGTGTTCCTTTGCCTGTTCCTCTTACATTCCATTTTCCTTCTAATATTTTTATTTTTATTTTTTCCTAGCATGTTTTTAAATATTATACTGACAAATAAAATATTTTAGGTGCTGTTGCTTTTTCAAGAGAAAGAAGAAGAAAGGTGTTCGTACTAAATGACTACAGTATAATGAAACAGACCAGCACTTGACGCTGTTACCGTGTGGTCATAGTAGCGCCGCTACTCTCAACTGACTCTAGTTTTAAATAAAGACCAACGTACAGTTGTTATTATGTTATGTACTATTTAACTAGCTAAATGTAGGTTAGCCTTAATTTAATATTTAAGATATTTTAAATCGTTATCATATCTATGAATGTCGAATGAGCCTTACTCGTAATGCGATTGATTGGTTTTTTTCCGGTATCTTTTTATCCTTGTTTGTTTATTATTTTTTTTTGTTTATCATTGTATATTGTTAATTGAATTAATGTTGAATAACAATATAATTTACCAAATATTAATATATAGTTAAGAATTTTTCAGGTGTACCATTGTAGTACATGTAATAATGATAAGGGACGAAAACAGCAAGTGTAGCAGTTTGAGACATAATTTTCTCTTTGGAATAGTATTAGATTAGTCGTCTAATTAATCGAGTTCCTTTATTAGATTGCGTTTTGTTTGTATTATTTCATTGTTGGTTTGCGAGTAAGGTAGGAGTTTCAAATGATTGTAATTTACTCCCGAGTTGTAAATATTAACAGCCTTCACGTTTACTCTCTTATTATATAGGGGCACTGCATTATTTAAAATGCCAAATTTTATTACCAATTTTTTTATAGGTATTATAAAAGCTTACATTTTCAATAACAGTTTGTACATAATAAATTGCATTGTCATATTGAATGTTTGCCTTTAACTGTATTCTTCATTATTAATAATTAATGTTCAAGCTCTATTTTTATATTCATTTATTTTTTGTTCCATTGTTTTTATAATTATTGAGCAAGGTCGATTTATATAATTCTTAATTTATTATCATATTTTTTTGTATGCGTCGGCCTGCTCAAAAATGTCTTTGTATATGTTTCATTTCATACATTCAATATAACGAGCTACATTTAAATAAAAACAAAAAGTTAACGTAAAAGTTGTGATTAAACGTTGTATGTTAAATTGCTTTGTTGTTGATCTCAATGAAACATTGATCGACTGCTTTCTTTCCTTTGACTTATGTATGATGTATGTGAGTTCTACATATTCGTAAAGCACACGTACTACATACTTATCATTTGTACGCCAACATTTGATTTGTATTTTGTTTGTGGCTACTCTTAATTATAGAAAGTTAGAAATCTGTTAATCTTTTATTTAATCCCAATTATATCTTTAGATACATATTGGCTCAGATTTTAATAATATTAATCACACTACTTTTTATCTTGCTACATTAAAGCTTTACTATAAATATTATTTAAATAACCGTTCATTTTTAAGCAGGCAAGGCAATTAATTTCATTCTGTTTCAATGAAAAATTAAAATTCTGATTTTCCATAAAACTTGTTTTAAACTTGGAAGTTTGACATAAATGCGTTTTTTAGAATATTAATATATTAAATTGCTTTTACAAGGTAATTTTGTTACAAGCTTGGGAAATAAAAATTCTGCTTTTTCTTAAAATTTTGGATAAAATCTTGGTAAGTTATAAAAAACGGGCGTTTTCCAGAATATTAAAATTTTTCATTGCCTTTACATTACTACTCTAGGGAATATTTTTTCAAACTCTTGCTTTTTACATTTATACATGCAAGTTTTCTAAGAGTAAAATGTAGGGTGACCAATTGTGGGGGTTTTTATTGGGATATAACTATCCCACTTTTCTGGGACCCATATCCCATTTTTAGGTTAGTCCCGATATGAGCAGTACAGGACACAAACACTTCGCAAAGGTAAATAATGAATTGAATTAAATTTTTGTTGTGCTATTTTAATTTTAATAAAGAGGTAATACAAAACTAAGCAGTTTATACTAATGAAGAAGTACCAACAACTTTTAGCTGCTGTACCATATTTATATTTGATAGATTACTGTTGAAGTAATTTTCAAAATTAATTTCTTACCTTTATTGGACTTGCTAAGTTATTGCTTATAGAAAGCTGCAAAGAGTATGGCTTACTGGACGTTTTAGTTACTTACTTTTTTTATTAACATTTTTAATAAACTTTTGGCATGATTGTGCTAAATTCCAGATATCCAAGGCTTCACGGAAAATGTCTCCTGATGTATTAGCGTAGGTATTTAAGCCACGAGTTCTGGCGTCTGCCGATCGTTTGCCCTGGATTTTTCTTTCGATGATTACTTGGATGACTTTATTTTTTTTTCTCTCATGATATGCCTCAACACCCAGTTATATCTTTTCATATTGTAAACAATATTCATGCAGATCAGTACCTTTACGTTTGTTACTTTTTGTACCTATGGGATTTTGACCACACGCCTATATGGCGCACGTTTCAATTTTTTTTCCATTCCTAGGTTGAGGGTCCAGCTTTTGCATCCGTACAGGAATATCTAAAACATGTAGCATCGTAGCTAAGGGGTTCACGTTTCCAGACTTATATCAGATCTGATGAAGGAATTTCGTTTATTAGTAAATGTAGTCCTCGCCTGCTCGATCTCATTTCTTTTGTCATATCACAGTTCTGGTTTATTAGGGCACCAAGATATTTAAAAATTCATTACCTATACTAAGATGATGCCGTTGATTGTTATAACGGTCTTTTTACTATGCTGTACATCATTTGTTGTAGTTGATTTTAAGTATTTGGTGTAACCTGATGCTTCATCAAGAGCCTCGTTCACAATTGTCTCTGAGTAAATTTTAAATTGAAGTACCTTTGCAAATACCCTTTTTTATTGGGATGGTTTCAGTGGTTGTAGATGTATGTCTATTCTCATATCAGTCGTTTGCTTCCAGTTTAGTTCCATGATAATTTGTATGCGCCTCCTATATCCTATCCACGCCCGTCTCGGGTAACTCCTACCGAGCGCGTCTTTAGGTAGAAGCGAAATATAGCAACTCCCACGGACCAACAGGATTGCACAGGGTAGTTGTATCCTCTACCCATAAAACGATCACATAGCTACTCAATCCCGGGACAATCTAAAGTGATGCCCGGGCAACAGGCGCTGGTGAACGTAAAACACATGGTCGTCGTCAGCTTAGGACGCCACTCCTGGCGCACACCCCTTTTATCTGCCTGTAATGTTAGCAACTTACAGGTGGACCTACAGTTTAGCGTAGATTTCGAACTACTGGAGTTACATGATTTTTCTTTTCATCTAACTCCGGACCAGAGTAGGTTTTTAGCCATGAAACCCCACGCTGGCAAGGCGGATTGGGGAGTTGGGGCAGTGTTAGGCATTTTAAATATTTAAATAAATATTTTGCATGCTGTGGCGCGCAAACCCACGATCTTGCACTCAGCCTAGACCGCTGAGCTACACTGCCGCTAAACACATGGTAGCAATCGTTAAAACCTGCGGCGGCCACTCGTCAAATGTGAGCCTTGGCTACACGAGTAGCGAGTGGGATGTGAGCCCACATCGGTTAACAGCCGTAGCCCATCCAGTTGGTGTTGGACTCTCGCGGGTAACCGTTTCGGAAGAAGTTAATAGGCATATCTTTCACCAGTGAGACTGGTAGGCAGAAAACATTACCATCTGTCGCGCTTGCTAAGCGTATCTTAGCTCCTTGCCAATGAGGGCCATCAGGCTCCAACGGGTAGGTATAGCTACGTAAAACTACAAAGTAAGGGCATCACCATTGCTACAGCATGTTCACGCCCGTTGATTTCAATTTGTCGATCATTTTGTTTTGTTGCACACATTCAAACGCCTTGCGGTAATCCATAAAATAGTGATATAGATCACAGTTCATGTTTCTACATCGTTAGGCCAGGACATTTAGGGATAGCAGCACTTTCCGTGTGCTGATTCTGGATGATGCCTTCGCAAAAGTCCTGGATTCAACGGCATATAGGAGTATGGAGAAAATCTAACAAATAATCAGTTTCATTTTATTTGTCAGCGAAAGCTCATGACTGCAAAATAGTTTCTTTATTTTTGTAAATGCTGCTTTTGCAATTTTTATTTTACATATTCTGGGAGTGGTCCCATTGGTCATTAAGCGTGCATCCGAGGTTAGTAGTTGTGATGAGTTTGCTATCAAAGATTTTGCCGGGTGGAATCGGACCTTTACTCATAACCATGTGCTTATTTTTTAAGTATTACAAGAGTTCATTACTGGAGGCTACGATTACCGTCGTTAACCGCTGGGGACACTCAAGACTGTCCACGGTATCTGTCGGCATATCTGATATTGTTAATTAGTTCGCCATTTACCAATACATCTTGATTGCAATTTTGTTCCCCTGCAGATGTCTTTAGAGCAAATGGTAAATAACAGCGCAGCGACAGCACACAGCCGCCTCTTCCTCTCATTATTTACGCGAGCAGTTGACTCCAGTACAAGCTGTTATACGAAAATCGTTTTCGTAATATCTTGAAAGGTATTAAATATATTTAAAATCCGATTTATGCACGTTAAAGCTGACACATTTTACTAAAAATCGTTGTTTGGTCAATTATTTTGGTTAAAAAGTATTTAATTTTAAACATTCTTGGAAAATATTGCAATAATTAAATAAATTTTACTCATTTTATGTAAGTTACTATTTTATTATAGTTGTTATAAATCTAATGATTCAGGTTATTGTGAGCATGTGAGATAGATAAAGCGTCTTAATATTCATGCGCGAATTATGTGCTTCACATGCGCAAACTTTAGTGAGTCAGGGACGTCATTTTGAAAAGAGTTAAATTTTATTTCGTGCTTGCTAATTTCTTTTATTTTGTGTGTTAAGTTTAGTTTTTATTAAAATTAGCTTGCAATAAGTCGCGGCGGTGTGTTCTTGGTGTCATCTTCCTTATTGACATCCTCTTTTCCACAAATGGTAGATATTTTTATTTTATTTCTTAAAAGAGAGTTTTTTTAATTCGGTTTTTACCAAATTAAAAAAGATTAATTATGGCATTATTCATTTTTATTTTCTATAGTTGTTAGGCAATATTTAAGGTATGGCTGTAGCTGTAATTATTTAAATTTTAGGATGGAATGCGTCATTTATTAATTTTACTTCAAATAGTTGCTTCTCTTGCCTTAACTCATACTCGTAGATAAGTTTTTATGCCCTCAACCTTGCGATTAAATTTTATCGCTAGTTCTTTGTTAATTTCTGTGCAGCAGGTAAAGAATTGGATATTCACAAGTCTATATATTATTGTTAAATACGGAGCCTATATACGATTCGAAAATTAGTGGGAATGATAATTTAATAAAGAGAAGAAATATTTTTACATTTCACTATTGGATTAACTCTCACACTTTAAAATAGAAGGATTTTTGTAAATCCAAATAGCATTTCTCTTTTTACAATGACTTTTCATTACGAAAATTAATTTATTGGCGTGTCTCAAAAATGTATTTGGTCAAAGCTAAATTGCTAATTTAACGAGCCCCAAGCTAAAGGTAAGTTTTATTTTACAGAAATATTTTAATGTAAATCATAGCTTCGACAATTAATTTATTGTACTTCTGGATTTAAATGATATATTTTATCCATAACGCTATTCGTCATGTTCTTCTTATGTTTCCATCTCCTAACGGAGGTTGGCGACGATATTCTCGACATTTTTCGTAACGCCCCATTTCTAATGCCTCTATTCTGTTAATACTATATCTAGTTATTTTAGTGCCCATGCCTCTACGGGTCTACGGCGAATAGGAGAGCTGAGAATACATAGCACCACAGAATTCTTGTGCTTAAGAGTAAAATTAGGTCGCGATTGCAAAGGAATTTATTCTTCTTTCTATTTCTTGGCTCATGTTCTCAGTATTAAATCAGGTATTTGTAGCATAATTATCTTTTTATTGTCGCTTTCCACACTAAGGTTTGCTAAAATATTTTGAGATTTAGAAAATATCATGAACTATGTTTTCTTGGTGTTAATTTTCAGGCCATATTCTTTACACACTCTCAGTGTTTTCTACCATCCTCTGCAGATCCGCGATATTTTCGGTCACCGGGATGGTGTCACAATTTGCATACCGGATGTTATTAATGCGTTTGCCGTTAATAATTATACCAGCTTGTTCTTTGGCTTATACTTTGCGTCAGCTTAGGACGCCACCCCTGGCGCATAGCCTCTTTTCTGCCTGTAATGCTAGCAACTTACATTACAGGTGGACCTACACTTTAGCGTGGGTTCCGAACCACTGGAGTTACATGATTTCTCATTTAACTCCGGACTAGAGAAGGTTTTAGCCATGAAAACTCACGCTGACAAGGCGGGTTGGGGAGTTGGGGCAGTGTTAGGCATTTAAATAAATATTTTGCATGCTGTGGGGCGCAAACCCATGATCTTGCACTCAGCAGCCGGATGCCTAGACCGCTGAGCTACACTGCCTTTGAGCACCCTTCGAATATAGTCTCCGAATACAAGGTTCTCCACTGCAAATTCTGATTAGTTCTGTTAATTCTACTTTGACGGTTACTTTCTAATTTCTCTTTTTTTCTTACAGAAGCTCTATTAGTTTATCATGTCATGTCATGTTTGTCACCTATAAAATAGGCGAATACGTCCACATTCATATCCAAGCATCTTTGAACTAACACATTGATACCCAATAGAGCCTCCCTTGTTCCTTGTTTTAAAGCCAATTTTTTTTATTTATCCTAACTAATCCCAGAATTACAAAATGCTTTGGACATTATGTGTGCGATGGTTTTAAAGAAATTTTAAAAATTCTTCATCTCAATACCATTTACTTTTTCTATCTCTATGGTTATCGTGCGAATTTAAAATGTTTGCTACGTACGGAAAAGTGCGCGTTTTTGGACTCTAAACTCGCCGCTATTACTGCGTGAAAATGGTTTCCTGGTTTTTGGATATGACTGCTGCCACCGCTTGGACTTCTTCCCATTTTTATATCAAAATTTAAGTTTAAAGGTAGGCTTTAAAACGCTGCACCAAGATGCCAATGTAAGTTTACTTTTGATTATTTTCTTCGTTGTCATTGTTTATTACAGGTGCGCACTTTAAAAACACCTCGTTTTTGTCTTGCATATTATATTATAACTTATCGTTAATATTGCGTTTATAAAATACCGATTTGGTTATTTCATAATTTAATAATAATAATAAATACCTTATATAATAACAATATTTGTTTGTAGTACTTATTTTTGTATTCCATTAAATAAATTATTTACGATTTTTGAACTTAGACTTGATTGAGGGGGGGGGCAACCTTTTACGAAAGAAAGGGGGCGCTGATAGAAAAAGTTTGGAAACCACTGCTGTACAGTATTATATACAGTATTATATGAACTTTTTTTAATTTGCTTTGCTTATTTGTAACTCAATAAAGGATATACAGTTTTAAATTATTTTTGGAATAACTTTTACAATTTCAGGTGACATTTATTGCAGTTTATTTTATCATTTTTTAAGATGATAATTTGGAGCGCATCTTCTTGTTAGATAAGAAATAGAAGGTTTTTAAAGATTGTTATTTGTTGAGAAAAATCTTGTAAATATTAAATTCATACCAATTATTTTTTATTTTAGAATAAAATTGTGACTAATTTTAGATGATAATATGCAACTGTTAAATACCTTTGTATGTAACGCTGGTTGCCTATTTTTAAGCTGGACGGGCTGAACTCTGAATATCGTAATATCGATATGAATTAAATACCAACCTTTTGATGTTAAATTTGTCGAAATAAATTTAAAATTGGGATGGGCATGAAATTTATAATAATTAATAAAGTGTGTTTTTTATGTGCAATAATAATATTTGTTTCATATCATAAAATATGAAATTTAATTTGCGTTGAATTTATATAAGAAATTAGGCGGTTTATACTAATTTTTCCAGCCATGATTAACGGCGGAGCTTACTTCCTAAATCAGAATGCGGTGGTTTCGCTATTTTAATTATTGCATATAGAATGGAATTGAACCGTGTGATTAGTTTACCTGGGTTACCTCGGTCTGGTTCGAAGTTCTCCACTAGGTGGCATATCGCTTAGCTTAATTCGCCAATTAAAAGCTAAAAATTTAAACTTTAGCCTAGCGTGTTGTTACACGTTTACCTTACTTACAATTTATAGGTAATCAACTACGCATAGCCATTTTAAAATAACATAATATTTAAAAATATACTGATGCGAAAATAATATTTAAATTATTTAATATTAAATTCATACCAATTATTTTTTATTTTAGAATAAAATTGTGACTAATTTTAGATGATAATATGCAACCGTTAAATACCTTTGTACGTAATGCTGGTTGCCTACATAATACAGCGCCATCAGAAATAATTACTATGCTATCATAAATACGTGACCGCTTAGGCAGGCAGCCCAAACGACATTTGGTATTTCAATGTTGATTATCATGTACAAAAAATCAAATGTTTGAATATTTTAATCATTGGTGTTTGTTGTGGCTGACAGTGAGAGTTTATTAGCGTTTTATCTGTCTTATTTAAGGTGTATGGTGTATAGGTAATCAACTACGCATAGCCATTTTAAAATAAATTTAATATTTAAAAATATTCTGATGCGGAAGTAATATTTAAATTATTTAATATTAATTTCATACCAATTATTTTTTGTTGTGACTCATTTTAGATGATAATATGCAACCGTTAAATACCTTTCTACGTAATGCTGGTTGACTACATAACACAGCGCCATCAGAAATAATTTCCATGCTATTATAAATACGGGACCGCTTAGATAGGCAGCCCAAACGACATTTGGTATTACAATGTTGATTATTATGTGCAAACAATCAAATGTTTGAATATTTTAATCATTGGCGTTTGTTGTGGCTGACAGTGAGAGTTTATTAACGTTTTATCTGTCTTATTTGAGGTGTATGGTATAATGTTTTATCAGATTTAGTTTTTAATAAACCCTCAACACTTTACTTTAGCGCCGATCGTTGTGTTAGTCTTGCCGAGGTGGTGTTAATTTGGTGCTCCAACTTCTCTGTATAAACACTGTAACCAGGTAGGTAGGCAACGGTTTGCAATCTCAAATGTTTGAATATTTTAGTCATTGGCGTTCGTTAAGCTGTCAGTCTGTGTTTATAATTGCGTAATGATCCTGTCGCTCAGAGTTATTGTTGAATAAAATTCTGTTGTTCAAGTTGTTTATTTATTTGTGTTTGGCTTACTATTGCGCCAATGAATGAGTTAGCAGTAGTTTACAGAGTGAGGTTCTAGGCGATTCAAATTAATTTTTCCCGCATTTTACTGCTCTAAATGGGTAAAATAAGGTTATCACAGATTATAATAATAGTAACTTGGTGCTATTTTTGGGCGTTTTTCTGTCGCTGGGCTATTTTCTGGGTGTTTTTTATGCTTGGTGAATTTGTAAATATCGTTAAAATATGTAAACACATGAATTAAATAAAGTACCTATTATGGGAAAGGTACATTTTTCTGCGCTAGAGGGCGTATCGCTTAGCTTTAATCACGATCGTATATACAGGTCTGAAAACCCTATTGTTTGACACGACTCTCTTACGTGTCGTCAAACTCCTAGTCCCTCGTTCAGCTACCAGGTGACGCTTGGATCGAAGTATGTTGTCAGGATTATTCAAATTTCAAGAACCGCCATACAAAGATTGATTGATAATAACCGCACACTTAAAGTGAAATACTTTACTCAAATGTTAGAATAGAATATTTATTAACGGGAAAACGTACCCTTAAAAAGAACAAACATTTTCAGTACATATATAGATAACAATGTAATATAACAAGAGAAAATAAAACACAAAAAAAACAAACATTAATAATAAAAGCACCTATGCATAATTTTTTTAGGAAAACAAACTGTCCAAATTCATTTTATTTAAGTTTTTCTTAAACGAGCTAAGGTTTGATGAAAATATTAAAAAACTAGGATCACTTGATAGAACATTTGCCATTCTTAACATACGTGACAATGG
>JARJDX010113126.1:0-18130 GCA_030264735.1 Gymnusa sp. GC000175 | reverse complement strand
TGCCGAACCATTCACCCAAATTTTGCAGCCACGATGTCTGATGACGGCCTGGGGCTCTTCGTTCTACTGTTTTTCCTTGTATTATAAGCCGATATTTTTCGTTCCTTATAACATGTCCAAAATATTCGAGTTTTCTTTTGTACATTTCCCAAGTACCGGGAGTTCTTTGATCGTTCTATTATTTTGCTGTTTAACGTTAACTGTGCAGGGACACGTCTTCTATTTATAACCATCAATTTCGTTTTTGTAACACTTGTAGCAATTTCTGCATCTTTACTGGCTACTTTAATTTGGTTTAGCATAGTAAGTCTTTTGTTGTTAATTACTTCTCCTTTTACAACAACGCCTCTGTAGCGTGCCCGAGAGGTTGCAGAGAGTAGGTGAGAGTACACATCCCTGCCTTACACTACGTTTAATTGTTATATCTCTGGTTTCTGATTCTTCAACCACGACTGATGCAGTTTGTTGCCAGTATAAATTTGCAATTGTACGGATGTATCGGTCGTCTACACCAACCTCTTTCAGGATTTCTATAAGTTTACCATATCGCACGCGGTCAAAGGCTTTTTCATAATCTATGAAGCACATATATACGTCCTGGTTCATATCCATACATTGTTGTACAAGCAATTGCATACCGAAGATCGCGTCACGAGTTCCAAAGCCGTTTCGAAATCCGAATTGCATTGGGGATATGTGTTCATTACACTGTCGATAAATTCGTTTAAGTACAATTTTTAGGAAGACCTTTAGGACATGACTCGTCAAGCTAATGGTTCTATGTTCTTTACACTTTTTTGTATTTGGTTTCTTGGGCGTGGAGTATTAGAGTATTAAAATATGCCTTGGTCCAGTCCTTGGGTATTTCACCACTTTCGTATATTTTATTGAATAACTTTGTCAGAGTGTCGATACCTTCGTTATTTACAAGTTTTAGTAGTTCACCGTGGATATTGTCAAGCCGTGGCCAAATTACTGAACCATCATGGTTTCTTCCCAACGTGCTCATCATCCCGATCGTCATCGTAGAGTCGATGCACATATTCTGTCTATATTAATGATTTTTCCTGCTTGTTCGTAGCGACTTTGGCATCCTTGTCCTTTATCGATGTCACTGGCCGGCCTCTTAACTTTTTTACGGTTTCTTTTATCTTTCTATGGAGAATCAAAGCGTCATCCCTTTCTTGGAGTTCCTCCATTTCCCGACATTTCTTCACTTCCATGTTTTCTTTCGTTTCTCGAATTTTCCTTTGTTTGACACAGTGTACTTCACGGTATTTGTCTTGATCTGTTGTTTTCCATATCCGTCTATCTTCTATTAGTTGTGCTACCTCTTCTGTTATAAATTCTTAGTGTTTTTTCTTATCAGCTTTACGTCTTGCGCTGGTTGCATTTAAATCTTTTTTCACGCTGTTCCATACTTGTTCAACTCCAGTGAAGCTACTCACGTTCAATCGTATTGCACATGTTGCTTGACATTATGATCCTTGGTTTTTCATGGATCTATGGTTATTCTAATTTTTTTCTTCTGTATTTTTCTCTAATCTAATATGTATGACTCCAATAAGGGGATTTTGATCGGATCCTGTCAGCCCCAGGCAGTGTCTTTACTGATTTTAAGGTGTTCCTAAATCGCTTATTAGCCAGTCAACCTGATTTTTTATGATTAGGTCTGGGCTGTCTCTAGGTAAAGTCCAAGTATACAGTCTTCTTATTAGTAACTTAAAGAACGTATTGGCGATTATGTAGTCTTTTTTTTGGAAAAAAGTATTGGCCGTTCTCCTATATCGTTTCTCTTTCCTAATCCCCAAACTTCTGTCACATCACTACTTAGCATAGCTCCCACTTTTGAGTTGAAGTCACCCATAATGACTTTAACTTCTTAACGCTTCGTAATTCTCATTACTGATTTGAAATCATTATAGAAGCTCTCCACCTCCTCTTCGTTATCTGTCTTGTTTGTCGGAGTGTACACCTAGATAAACGTTAACTCCTTATCTGCAAAACCGCTACACGGTCTGGTTGGTCAACAAAATTACGTACAGTACGATCAATCTGTTTGGTCACCATCAATCGAACTCCATTTCAATGATTGGGATCGTTATTTCTTGAATAATTGACTTGATGTTCGGTCATGCTGTACTTGCCACTTCCTATCTATCGCATTTCACGAATGCATTCCTTGGAGTCGCATTCTGCTTTAGTCATCTTGTATAAACTTCTTAAATTTTATGTTGTCACTTTCTCACACTGTATCTCCTAACAACCGTCCCCCCGAAGATCCGATTGGGGGACTTGTTACTCCGGAATATTTAGTATTGGGCGTAGTCATCATGATGATTGTATTAGGGAAAAATAATTCAGTGGTTTCCCGTTGCCTTCTGAATTCTTATGCTGTTGACCGTCTATACAGTTCCTTCGCCTTCGGGATCGATTTGTGATCTATGGTCGATTTGTCGACCCCAGGACAAAAGAGTGCCCTTTACAGAGAGATATCGCCACGTGGTCCGCTTATCCCAGCTCACATTCGATCCCCCTTCTGTTTAGCCGTCATTGCACGTTTTCACCTTTACCACATGGAGGCTCAGCTACTTCAAAATAGCTGATACTGACACTTTATTACAAATACTGATCATATTCCTTCATTTTTTCTCTCTGTGTAACTTTTTACATGCTAGAAATAGGCAACCCAATATACGTAAAAGTGCAATCAAGTTGCCTATCATACAATTGCATTTGCTTGGGTAATAATACTACTTGTATATTACTTTATAATTAAATAAATTGCCAAAATGTTTTTTTCTCCAAGTTTTCAGAAAGCTGAAAATTAAAGAAATATTTTCTTTAATTTAAATTTTAGATATTTACTTTGTAAATGATATACACACATATCTTAAAAAGAATAATTAAACTTGCGTATGAGGAAAAATGGCATTGTTGGAGTGGCGTAGGCTGTTGGGAAACCCGAAAGTGTAGTTTATTGCTTAGGTTTTTCGGTTTTTGGCAAATATTTCAAAAAGTATCAAGTTTATGTTAGGTTAAGTTTATGGAAAAACATAGGAGTACAAAAGTGTTTAAAATTAAATTTGCAACAAATTTTGCTGTTATTATTTTTTCAAAATTTAACATTTTTGGAATTCATTCTTGTTCGTTGCTAAGCCCCATTTTATTGAAATTATTCCCATCAACTTGCACAAATATACTGTCATTATAATCAGCTGACAATTAATGAAATAAGGTTATATTACCAACGAACTACCAACACACATTTCAACAAAATGAAGTTGCAGAGACAAACTGCCATCCTAATTAGCTGATAATTAATGAAATATAGTTATGTTTTTGTTAGTCATTCCAAGCTTCTGTCAGATGGGGTTGCCAACAGCCTCCTTCTTTAAAAAGTTTGATAGGTCACAAAAAAATTAATAAAATTGCGTTTTATTGATAATCTGACTTTTTTATCTGAAAAACCGAATTTCAACTATAATTTTTAATTTATCCAAGTATCTCACACCTACATTAAAACATGTTTTGAGAGAAGACTTTCTTGCCAACAGCCGCCATATTGGTCACGTGGATTAATTGGAATGCCTAATTAAAACTAACGGATATATTTAGAAAAAAATGTAAAAATTGGAGGTGGTGACTACACCTCCATTTTTATATAAAATTGTAAAAGGTCGAGGCGCCCCACGCCAGGAACGGCCCTGGAAGGAGGAACAAATTGGGCGGATAATAAGTAAAATAGCACTAAATAATTTTTATCCTGATCGAAAGCGAAACTAGCTTTAAAATTGGCTCTTTTAATGGTTTTTTTTTACTTTCCTTGGATTCCTCCCAAGTCCCTACTATGGCATTCAAAAATCTGACAACCCTGCTTTTCAAAAATAAATCAAAGTAATAACTA
This sequence comes from Gymnusa sp. GC000175, assembly GCA_030264735.1. NCBI lineage: Eukaryota > Metazoa > Arthropoda > Insecta > Coleoptera > Staphylinidae > Gymnusa > Gymnusa sp. GC000175. The sequence goes on along the minus strand of JARJDX010113126.1, from coordinate 14,223 downwards.
ATTAATTTAATTTATGCCCGGTTTCATAAAACTTTTTATTTCCTAAGTAAAATTTACTTTGCTAATAAATTAATTTACTTCCTAGAATTGCGTATTATAAGCAATAAATAAATTTAGTTTGCTAATAAATTACCGAAGTAAATTATTCCCTTATTTTTCTGTCAAGTAAATTTTATTCTCCAAATAATTTGACAATTAAAAGAGACAAGTATAGGTGTGGTTAAAGTTGAGTGTATTTTTGTATTTTGTTGTTGTGTTATATTGTCCGTGTGAGATGTTAGTTCACTGGTTCACCTACTGGGTCCAGGTCGACCCCGACCATCAGTGACCATTCTGAATTAACAAATAATAGCGCCACCTGGTGGCGGCCACCATGAAACAGCGAAAAACTACATTATTTGAAAACTTAGATTTATTTCTTAAATAAGTATTTAATTGGTAGATTTGCTTTATAATACGTAATTTTTTATCCACTTGTTTATTCGGTAAATAAATTTATTCTAATTCTACAAATAGTTATCCAATGATTTATTAATTGTTTATAAAACCGGGCATTAATGTGGTTAATTTGTATTATATTTTTCATTAAAAATTTTTGTTTCACATTTATAACCTAAAAAACTAATTTATTTAATAATTCCTTCAAATTTCATTAAAGTTTCCGTGTGCACAGGAAATAAATGTGTTGCAGGCGTTAATAAAATATAAGCAGTGTAACAATTTTCCGACTTGTTACGCTTCTCTTATTTTCACCCTTATTAGGTGAAGTGTTTGTACACGTAACGAATGCGCAATTGCAATTTTATAGAAGAGTTGCTGTGGTGCGCTTTCCGCCAGTTTCCATTGAATTTTCCAGCGAGAATGTCATGCAAGGCATTTGTAAATAAAGAATAAGCACGAAATTTTTGAATACTCTAAAAATGGTAAGTCGTTTGTTTACAAAAAAAAATCGGTATTTTAAATAATACATTTACTGAATGTAGGTATAACGAATAGGTAATTTTTTAAAATTTAATTGAAGTTACTCGTATATGAAATAAATAAATAGCGGTAAATAATTGGTTAAAAGGCTTAGGTTGTTGATAAATCAAAAAAAGAAACGGAACAATATATTTTTTCAAGAATATTAAAAGAAAAATATAAAACTAGTTTTATTTAACCGTATTTTTATGTTATTTTGCATTTTATGACTTCTAAAATTATATCAAAAACAGAAGATGCAAACTTCTATTGAAATCAAATAAAACAGTATTTGTTATTTTATTTTTATTGATATGCATATAGATTTCTATTTAATATTATACCAGGGGGTAACACTCAACTGGAAACGGGGTAAATAAATCAGAATTGTGTATCTGTAAACGTAAAACGCATTTTGACGTTTACACTACCTTGACAAATTGTTTTGGGACTTTGTTCATATGATTGTTAAACCGATCAGCCATATTAGATTTTTTTTCTAATTTCCTTAATTAATTACAATCTATCCAAAACAAGCAATTATTATGTTGAAATATTAAGTGGTGGTAGTTGTTCGTTCAGTAACAACAGTATCTTAGGTTATGTATTGCACACACATTTTATTTATTTTTTAAGAACTTTTTTTTGGTTTTAACCGAATTAAATCTAAGTAGCAGGTCCAAATGATCATGTCTTTTCAGACGTTTGATTTTAAAACAATTTTATAGACCAACGGCTAATTTGTTGGGCTGTTCTTTCAGTCTTTGTTGATATTGGGCACTCTATTTCTTTATAGTAGTGAAATTTGGACAATTGGCCTACAAGACAAAAGGAAGGGAGGAACTGTGGTGCTTTAGATTTTTGGAAGAACGCTAAAAATAGCTGGATTAGGAAAATTACTAATAAAGAATTTGTAAAGTTCCAAAGACAAGGCCAAAGCTGTAGAAAACACGAGACCAGCTAATTAGTCAGAAAACATTATAATTGTCTTCGTACTTTCCTGAGAATTGCAGTTTGTCGTAATGCTTTTGAACTCTTAATATTGTGGCGTTTATTATAGTGCTCAAAACATTTATAAACTTGTTTTAGTGCTTCTCTGTGTTTTTGTTTCACGTCTTTTAGAGTGGCAAATTGTTTTTCAAACAGAGAAGCAAAACAGCAAGACCTGGCAAAACCGAACCGATGTACGAGAGTCAAGCTGTTTAAAAACTACTGAATACTCTAAAAAGCGTGATCTTTTAATAAAATTCGCCTTCGAAACTAGATTTCAATGCCAATATTTCTGCATTTTAAATTAAACAAAGCCATTGTCTTGCCTTTCTATATTTTTATAAGTTTTGCCATTGCTGTCCTTAACATTGATAGTCTTCTTTGTATGTACTCACTGCAATCTTAGTTGTTATCAATTAGTGACTCTAGATATATAAATTTGTTCACTATCTCGAATTTTGTTTTTTGGAGTTAGGAATGTTGTTGTTAATTCATTTAATTTTGGACCGTTTTCTTCGCCGTAAGTTTCAAATCATGTCATTATTTTATGAGTTTTTTTTATCTGCTGCAATGACAAGAGTATCATTTGCAAATCTGAAATTATTAATTTTTCTTCTCCCTCCGTTTCAAAAGCGGTGCATACATGACGTAAACCAGCGCTGATCTCAAATGTTTTGGAGAGTGTTTTGCCTATTTTGGTAACGCTGCTTTTATGTAGTTTCTTTATAATGTACACCACGTCTTCAAGTGCGCCCATTTCTATCAGTATTTTTGATAGACAATTTACGAAATACAGGAACACTTTGATATTATATTCATAGCATTGTATTTTTTTTATGTATCGGACTTTGTCTAATATTCCATATTTTAGAGAACAGAGCATAATGATTTCAGACTCTAAATCCTCCAAGGCAAAGGCTTTCAGGGTGGCTGCAGTAAACGAGGAGCTTTTCCATACTTTAGATTTTTAACGGCCTTTTCTATACATATTTGATTTTAGCATGTTCTTGTTGAGGTAGTGTAGTGTTGTCGTCATGAGTTCTGTCGTCATCTTGCTGGTAACGAAATTTCGTCCATAACGGTATTTCCATTCCTGTCTTATATGATTTGTATTCGATATTTAAGTTATTTTACTTTATTCAACAGGTCATCGTTATGTGGGTGTGTTGTTTTAATTCCACACACACATTTCTTATGTATTTATTTTTATCGCGTTTTTATGATTTTTTTAATTACGACGTAGATATATATCAAATCTTTTTGGTTCCCTCTAGGATTTCTTCCTTCATCTCTCGCCTATTTTTAATTAGTTCCAGTGTCTCATCGGAAATCCGGTGTGATTTCTTAGATGTTTCTTTTTTTTGGGTGCATATTTCCGTTGCCTTTTGTACTTAATTTTTAATATTCTTCCACAAGAGTTATTTAGTTCCGTATTGTTTCCTTCTAGTTGAATTTGCATAAAACAATGATGGAAGGAGATTTCAATCTGTTGTTAGGGGTTGCATTATTTCGTGTGCTAAATTTTATGATCAAGACAGCTACTGGTGGTTTATGATCTGAAGGTGGGTATTTGTTAATGGTAAGTCGTTATCGCGAAATCTAGCAAATTTTCTCCTCTGTCATTCCTAGAGCCCGGTCCGTATTTCACCATACACGGTGTCCGTTTTTTGAAGCCCCACTATTGGGATCTCGAGAACTGTAAAAGATACGAGGTCCAATTTAATGATGTATTTGTTTTTCCAAAAATATGCATAGGTAACTAGATAAAGCGAAAAATTAAATTTTTGCGGATTTTATTTTTGGCTTATAATTTTTTAAAATAAACAAATACACAATTTTAGTTTGCACTTTATCTAGGCGAGTTATTGGTATTAACTTTTAATTTTTAAATGAGACCCAAAATTGTGTTTAAAACTGTTAAATGGAGATTTTTTTCTCTTTCCAACGATATACAACACATGCATATTAAAATAAATATTGACCAAGAAATTATCATATTATTGGTTATTACCTCCAGATATTTTTTCGGTATTTTTACTATTATAATTTCTAAATCCCCATACATTTCTTCGACTTTATTATATTCAGCCTCTGTCGTTTGAATGTAGATTAGAATTATGTGGTGCGTTGTTGGTATGGTTTCAAGAATCAACTTTAATATCCTGTCGTTAATTATTTCAAAGGACGCAACAAATTTTCACAATTTCCTATTGACGATGATAGCAATCCCATTTCAACCAGTTCCCTTAGCTCATGTATGTTGTATTGTTGTTCGTTTCAAAATTTCCTTTGCCATTCCAATGTGTTTCAGTAAAACCACACATGTTCACATTCATTCTCTCTATTTCACGCTGGACTCTGTGACGTTTTCCATTCTGTAAGAGTCGCCCATTTTGCATGTACAGGCTGGTTGTTCGAGCCTGATATTTCACACAAATTGCCTCGGAACCAACACAGTTTGGTCATCAACTTCAACCGGGTTAATGTGCATGTTTTAAACCACGCACAATGGCGCGGGTCAGTGGCGTATTTAGGGTCAGCGAGGCCCTGTGCGCAAAATATTTTGGGGCCCCATTTCATTAAGTAAATTTTAAGGGTAACAGGTATATTTATATATTTTATTTTGGGGACACTTTCTAGGTCATATCAGTCAACTCTTATTTTCAAATAGCAGTTTCTGAATCTACGAAAAATAATAATAAATAACTTTTGTCTGAAATATTTTTATATTTATCGCTTACTTTTGTCACCATTAACATTTTAAAGGAAGGTTGAGAATATTTCACTTTCCACTTGTTTAGTTTACAATACTTGATCACAGTTTTAACTTTATATATTCATCCCTCTAGCCTCTAGCGCTTAAATTAGGTTTCCATATGATAATTCAATTGGCGCCAGTGAAAGTATGGAGCAGCTATACTTGTTGGTACCAGTTAGCAAGACAACATTCTAGTGCATGGTAAAAGCTTCAAAAAATGGTCATCAGTACCTAATAATTCAGTTTTTGGAAACATACAGGGAATATCCATGCCTCTAAAGCTGGAATCATACAAACAGAAATACTGTTAAGGTTATGCTTGACTTCAAAGACTTTGCATAATATCCCCACCCTTTTTTGAGTTAAAGACAAAATTTTTATTACCACATTAATGCTTGTTTGAAGTAACTCAATAAATGCTGTTTTTAATGTGATGCCAGTTTATAGAATAATAATTTCTGCATATAGAAACTTAGCTTTAGGAGTCAGCCCTCAAATATCTTCAATAGCAGACCTAATTTTCTTTATATTTTCATTGATTCGTTTTAAATTAGCACTGCTTAGAATTTTGTAAGAGAACTAGCGTGAAAAAAAAACAAACATTCTAATTTAGAGCGACAAAAAACTTCGATTTTTTAGAAATATCCAAAATATATTTCCACTAATTTATTCATTTTTTCATTTTTTATACTTTCTTCTTAAAAATAACTAAAAATCCTTCTGAAAAATCAAGAGCAGGGTTTTGAAATGAGCTCTACCTGGAAAAATTTGTTTTCATCATTAAATTCTCACCCCATTAGTTTTTTCTTCCTATATGTATAGCTATACCTCATCGATCAGCCTTAGACGTTCACTGCTGGACATAGGCCTCCCATAGTGCTCGCCATTTTATTCGGTTTTTCGCCTCATTTATCCAGTTTCCTCTAATCCTCTTGATGTCGTCGGTCCATCTTGTTGTTGGCCTTCCTTTGCTTGTGTTGTATCAAGGATCCGTCTTGACTACCTTCTATTTGTTGTTCTTGCTAGATAGCCAGCCCAGTTCCCCTTTAGCCATGATATTCTTTCTATAATGTCCTTTATACCAGTTCTCTGCCTTATGGTTTTGTTTGGCACTCTATCTTTAAGTGATATCGACCGTTCCATGGCTCTCTGAGCTACCCCCATTTTTCACCGGTTTTCTGTGTCAGGGTTAAAGTCTCAGCTTCATACCTCAGCACTGATCAAAAGCCTAACGTTTGAGGCATAATGGGATGTTGGATCTAAAAATATCTCGCATATTACCAAACGCAGCCCAACCCAAGCCGCCGATTCTTCTATGCAATTTGCATGTTTGGTTGTCTCAACATCTTCTGTTGGTTTACAAGGTCAAATGCCTTTTCGGAGTCAACAAAGATCAGCATTAGTGGCTTGTTGTACTTAATGGACTATTCTATATGCGTTTTTAGAGTTTGTAGGTAGTCATTTGCTTAGAATCCTATTTTAAATCCGGCTTGTGGCTGATATAGGTTCAGTTTATATGTCCAGTTTATATGTCAGGCGTCTAGTTATTACTTTCATACAGCTTATATATGTGTGGCAGGAGGCTTATAGGTCTGTAGTTGCCTAGGTTTGTAATGCTACCCTTTTTGTGCTTTATAGTAATTATTGCGTTATTCCATTGGGTGGGTGCTTTTCCATAGCAAAGGCACGCGTTGAAAAGTCTGCCGATCATTTGCGTCAATGCTGCTCCTCCTTCTTTGATGACCGAAATTCCGTCATTGCCTGAAGCCTTACCTACTTTTAAAGCTCTAAGTAGAATTTTTCTACCACCCTTAGGATTTCCTTTAGATTTGAGACGACTTTTCCCTCCTTGATTTTGCAAATGCTCTTCCTACCTTTAGTGAGTCATCTACGCGTCCGTTCTATTTCTCCGCTATATTTACGTACATCTCTTCTTACAGCTTTCGAAATAGTTTTATTTATCACCTTTGGTTCGTCTGCCCCTATGGTATACTTAAATTTTAATTTTTTTCTTTGTCTCCTTACTGATTTTCTTCATATCTTCATGGGTTTTTGGGCACCATTGTTTTTGTGCGTCTTTAACGATTTTGTTAATTTGGGTGCTTAGATTTTCAATGCCCACATCTCCTTCGCTCTCTTCCCCGATATTTTCTAGCTCTTTTATTATTTGTTCTTGGTATGCTATGTGATCCTCTATGGGTGTTCATTTCTTTGATAACGTTTTGCTTGGTTATTTTCTTCTTTCCCGCCGTATAATTTTGATCACCTTTGCTCTGACCATTCTATGGTAATTGCTGATGGAGAGTCTATTCAGAACAGTAACGTCTTGCACCATGTTTTTATTGTCGGTGATTAAAAAGTGTATTTCGTTCTTGTTTGTCCCATCTGGGCTCAACCAAATCCATTTCCTGTTACTTTTCTTTTCGAAGAAGGAGTTCATGGAGTCCGTGCTGGGATAGAAAATCAATGCTTCCTTTAACATTTTTTTGTCCGTGGTCGTGCCAGTTCATGCAAGTTTGAGCATCGTATCTTAGCGTTAAAGTCTCCTGTATTGAGGTGAAGTGGGTTGGCGTTTGTCTGAGAGCCGTCGCTAAATATTCATAAAAATTCTCTATCTCCTCGTCTGCATGTGTGCATACACTTAAATGATTTTAAGTTCGTACCTGGTGTTTTGGTTAAGTATAAGAAATGCCACTCTTGAGCCTGCATGGTCTATTTGCACAAGGTTCTTGACGTGCTTTTTTTTAGGACAAACCCCACGCCTCCGTAAATGCTTTGTGATAAAGCAGGTGACCTGATCTAGGGTTTAGTTGTTGTTATCCTCTTCTTCTTATCTCGCTTAATCCTACCACATCCCAGTTGATGTGCGAGAGCACTTCTTCCTGTTCTAAAAGTTTTTCGTCCGATGATAAACCCTTGTATAGGGTATGGCAATAAGCGGTCATTTTTGTTTTTATTTATGGTGGCCTAATCGATCGCGGAGATTCTTCGCTTTGTTTTCTTTGCACATCATGAGGACTTTTAGCCAAACTTCGACCAGTCTGGCCAGTGCGGGTTGTAGAGGTTTGTGAGGTTGCATTTACTCGATTAAACGGTGACTCGGTTGTCAGTGCCTCGTACGTTTTCTAGCAGAAGGCTCCACGTGCAGGTGAGTTTGACGTTTGGGTCGGACTTATTAAGGTTTTTCTTGCCGTCGCTCTTTACCTTCCTATACCTACACACCTATATACCACATACTCAAACAAGGTCAATTAGACTTTTTCGCCTTGGGAATGCTCACTGCAATGGCGAGCTAAATATTAGGAACAATCAATAAAACTACGCAACCTACACCCGAAAGTAAGAAAATTAACAACTCTATAATTGAATTAGCAGACTCTTTTTTTTCAAATTCAACAATTAAAGTATCATGTAAATAGGGTGGCCACCAGACGCAGTGCTTGCGGGAGTAAATTACTTTTTTGAGATGGTCTGTACTACTCAATTTTTGTGACTGCATATATACAGATTTTCTTATAGGATCTTTTGCTTGTACTGTTTTACATCATATTGTAAAAATCAATGATTCTGTAAATTTAAAAGCCAAACCCGCCAAAGAATAAAACTTTTATTAACAACGTTAAAAAGGCAATACGCAGCTCAATAAAATTTCCTCTATTAAGGATCAGTTGCTTTTTCTTGTGTTATTGCTTTTTTTATAGTGGTAACGTTTTTTTTATTGACTAACCCTAACTGAAAATTGTTTTTCAAATTTTTATTTAAATATATAATACGTGACGTTACTAATAAAGCTTGCAATTTAATAGATTGATTATCTTTTTTGATTTCATTTATAAAAATAAATATTTTTATAGCCATCAATGGGTGACCATATTTTGATTGCAACGGTTAACTAGCAGCATTTCTTCATTATAGCAAACGGTTCCATAACACTATCATATTTAAAATTTTCTTGAGAATTTTATTTTGGTAGCGCCTTTTTGTGCATATTTTAATCAATGGCAATTACAGTATTCTTCACCTCATTGTATCCTTCCTTGAAAGACAAAACGGCATTACTATCACTTCTTTCTGACCACTGTGTATCGCTAATATTTTTATCGGTTTTTTCTCTCCTGTAGATGTGATAACAACATGCTCCATCGATACATAGATGCAAATAAATACGTTATACCTTTTTTTTTAAGAGCACCTATTTGTGCCTTCTATTATAACTAGTCTCTTGGACTAACCATTAATTTTGTTCTGATACTAAAAACTAAAACTTATAGACCAAGATCAATCCATTGTTTGTTTATACCTTTTGAAAAAAAATCAATTTTTTTTGCATCTTTACACGACTCTACAATTCTATTTCCATAACAAACCTGGTGTATGTGTAGGAGCAATACTAAAGTCACACAATGAACGTATTACTATTTGATATAATTTTAAAAATTATTCGATAAAATAAGTTAAATTCATCTTTATAAAATAAATTTTTAGGCAGTTCGGGACGAGGCTTCCGGGCACACCTCTAAATACGCTAATTAGCCTTCATGAAATATGCAAATCTGTTAAAAGAGTCTCCACAATAAATTTGATAAGGCTGAACGTAGCCTATCATAAAAAAGGCTGGTACAGTGTGGGTGGGTACCTAGAATACGTATCTAGCAGAGAAAGCTTGTACTATAAGGGGTCACCTTTGTTTTGCATATAAATCTCTAATTGAGCCATTACATACAGCCATTAATACACAATTTTGATAAGTTTTTTTTAAGAAAAAGATGGTGTGAAAATCCAATATGGCGGCGATAAAAAATAAAAGAGCTCTTGCAAGTTAAAAAATTTGATGTGCTAGAAAACTTCTGTCAACGCCATTCAACTTAGAGTACTTACTTACCAAGTTTTATTAAAAAAACGCCAGAAAAATATTTTAGTTAAAATTACAATAATTTTAGTCAAATTTAAACGTATTTCATTAAAATTTTGGGTAAAATTTGTGCAATTGATATCAAATTTTGTTGTTTTTCATTAAAATTAAGATAATTTTTTTGTTTAAATTTTTAATGATTTTGGTCAAATTTAAACGATTTTCATCAACTTTTTGGTGATTTTGGTTAAAATCACGTCAAAATTATGCTATTTTTATCTAAATTAAGATAATTTTGGTTAAACTTAAATAATTTCAGTCAAATTTGAACGTTTTTTATTAAAATATAGTTGATTTTCTGTAAAATTATGTACAACTTAGCAATTGATTATCAAAATTTAATATCCATTATTGATTTCAAATTTTGTTTTTGCTTAAAATTATAATAATTTTCATTAAAACTTTGTTAATTTTGGTTAAATAGGGATGATTTTAGTTTTAATTTGAACAATTTTCATTTAAATTTTGATAAGTTTGGTCAAATTTGAATGATTTTTGTCAATATTTTGATTATTTTGGTTAAAATCACGTCAAATTCACGCAAATTCAATCTAATTTTTTAGGTGTCTTTGACTAATTCTAATTCTAATTCTCTAATGAAATATATTAGTTAACAAAAATTTTTAACAGATAAATACATGTAATAAATATAAATAATTTTAAATCAACTTTAATTAAATAAATAATAAACACTTCATTTTATGAAGGAAAAAAGTTATTTTTATAGTGTCATTTCACGTGCACTAGTAATTCATGGCATAAATGAATATTAAATAATAAATAACAAGTGCCACGCAATTATCCGTGTACAAGAAGAGCTCGTTTAGAGGTGTTCGGAATCCGGCGAGGCCATGAATGTTATGTTTTAATCGATAGTCACATCGAGCCAGGGTTTGGGGAAGCAATGCTTGTTGCTTACGTTGGCGAGCGCAATGGCACAACAAGTGGCACATGGGACTTCATTGACATCATAACATTTTTTTTGTTCCAGCAGAATGTGTTGTAAGTCAAGTTTATTCATTTGTCATAATAAATTATGCTCATTTGTCAGGATTTGCAGCCGACGGCCGTTGTTTTAAAATGTTTTAATAGTAAAACCTAAAATGCAAACAAATTATAAGGAAATTTAAATTCTGCACCTCGACAACATCCCAAATAAATACGGTGGGAGAAAATGAACGCACAAGATGGCATTCGTTTTTAACAAAATCCTGAGATCACGCCAGATGCCCCTTGGCTTGCCTTATCATGTTCGAAAATTAAACTTTTTACATTTTACCAATCTAATAAGGACAAAATTTAAAGATTATAGAAAACCGAGGTTCAATGTTCAATGTTAATGATTTGACAACTTAAAGAAAAAGCCTTAGAATAAATTAGCCCACCTATCGACTCGACGAAGATACCGGATACCGGATACGAACATCAAAGTAGACTGCATAAGGAGCAGCCTCAGCTCATTGTTTTTAACCAATGAATTGATAGGATCATCACAGAAAAAGTTACTTACAATTACCATAGTTTGCTTCGCCGATAATACAACAACGTTACCAGCTTAAATAGAGGGAGACTTGCTGAGAACACTAATAGCAATTTTGCTAAAAAGCTGAGATATACATTAGGACAATTTCTGGCAAAAATATGATGTTTTTCAAATGATCTACCTGTAAGATGCAAACTTGAAGCAAGCAATAAAATCTTGGAACAAGCGATGCAATATTAAATGTCATGACGCGGAGAAATCAAGCAGCGTCAACTCATGACCTAAGTCAACAATGCCGCAGCTATATATCTGGATGTTACAGAGTACAGAGACGTCATTTGATAAAATAGTTACATATACATTGACATTAAGGAAACACGCGGACTTACAGAATAGAAGCACGGACAAACATAAACAGAACTAAAAGAAGGTTAACATCGTAAATAAAAACATTAGAAGCAATAGCTGGGTTAAAAACGACGAAGTAAGGCAAAAATTAGAAGTGGATAACGTGATCACATGAAAAAGACAAATAAGACGATAAAAGTACGAACAAGTAAAATGAATAGACAACAACATTGCACGCGCAGACCTTAAAGGCAAACTAATAACCCACGGCTTGTTAGGCTCTCTAAGAGAGTAGTTGTTGTTAGTAGTCCAAATCGCAGAAACGAAGAGTTTCACTTGGTTTTGGAAAGATAGACCATATGACCTATTACGTATTATAAAGATTGCCTTCAATTTTATTACGATTTATGCGATCTGAAAATGCCGCATATAAAAGTGTCGATCAAGGATGTTATATATACACTGGATTGCTAACTTACATATTTTGCCTATTGATAGCGATAAAGCTAGTAACTAAACGTCCGCCATTTGTGTCAAAAATTGCGCTAAATTTTAAATTTTTAATGTATTTGCTATGAATACTCTAGCATTACACTGACACTGACAGATAATTGTGGTTAAATTGCATAATCCCGCGATGTTGTCAAACATCTTCTACAAAATAGTTTGTTTTAAACAGGCCGTTAAAATATGAGGTTAGTGAATATCAATATTACTAAAAATTCTTAGAGGTCTGTTAAAATAATGTTATTTAACGGGCCGTTAAATTTTAAAGGAAAGTTACAGAATAACCCCAAAAACAGCACTTTAAAACTAAAAAAGAACAAAAGATTAATGTTTTACCATGTAAACATATAAAGTAACAGATGCGGCCATTTGTGTAGTAGGCAAAATATTAGTTGCATCAGCACCCCCAGTTCCCCCACCACTTGCTTCATTTTTACGTGTATGTCATCTGTCCAGTGCATATAAAACATCCTTGGTGTAGATTATGTCGATCACCTAATCGTCAAATTCCTGTTCGACCTATACCTGATGCAATTTCGATTTAACTCTTTCCAATGGGCTAGCATTTCTGTTAAAGATGGAAGATGTGAAGGTATTTTATTTCATTAGCTTTTGAATATCTTTTCACAAAAACGACACACTACTTTCATTTGCAAATTTTAGACATATCAGTATCAGTCACTTATTTTATTAATATTTTATTAATTACCAGGTGATTAGAATTTCTCTGCCACTTTATTTTATGGAAATATATGATGGGAATAATGCCACTTATAATATTGCTGAGCAACGAACAACAATTAGTTCCTATATATTATAAAAAAATGGAGATGTGGTCACCACACGACTTTTATTTACGAATTTAAAACATATCCAAAACTAATAGAAAAATAACTATATTTTATTAATTACCTTCGTAAATGAAAGTAAAATAAAAGCAACTAAATTTATTGCAAATTTTTTTCTCAACACTTTTATATCATTTTCTTGAGGGGGTACTCAAAGGGAGTCGTCGTGTCTGGATTGCACGAGATTTTTTATGGTATGGTAGGGTAGGGTGGATTGGGTGAAAACTATTTTGGAAATTGCAAAATTATTCTACAATTAGTGTAAAGATTAAGGCTAGAAAAATGGGATGCGCGAAGATATATACTGGTGCCCGTGACTGCCGCAGTCACACCTGAAAAGTAGCCAACGGTACCCCTATTCGGTCGATGGTGCTCTAAGGAGAGCAGAAATTTTTTTTTACAAGTTTTCTTATGGTAAATAAATTAAACACATTACAAATATACAATTATACAGTAGTACAGTACCAATCGTTTCACACTTTAAGATTGTGTAATTTCGACTTTTTGCATAGTTTTATTATTATTCACTAAACGGTTCTTAAGAGAAAAAAATTAGAAATCAATCAAAACCTCAATTTTACCCACAAATCAGTGGATGTCTAATATGGTTCGGCAACACTGATGAAATGAGAGCTTAAAACGTCACTATAATGTCAACAAATTTTATTTGTCAATGTTTCTCTCTCAACTATGTAAGAGAAAGGTATACCAAGATCACTAAAATGCCAACTTACAAAATCGACAGTGTTGTCACGTTTTCTGAGTTTTCGAGGACGCTGAATTATTTATTTCAAAAATGTGAAGACTGCTCTCAAAAATTACATAAATTTGCTACAAGACGTTAAAATTTGTTTTCAAATGTGAGCATTTCGCAATTTCGCAATTTATGACAAAAATTTATTTATAAATATCAAAAATTCGCTATAAAACGTCAAAAATTTGCAAAACATGAACCAAAACCTAGCGATAGGCTAGGTAGTTTAAAAATGGTACGCCTATTTATTATTATTAGTTGAATAAGGGTCCGAAATTTTAAAAATATGAAAATTATATGCAACAACCACGCGATCGACTTGAAACTGAAAACCGTTCGCGATCGACTTAAAAACGTCTTGTGATCGACCGCTCCAATTTTACATATTTAGAATTTTAAATTCACGTACGATTTGGATGGGAAAATCACCTCGAAAGGTCGCTCGACTAAAGATAAAATCCAAACGAATACAGCAAGTTGCTATAATTTATCAATTTTCAAAATCGCGATTACAATAAGAAAAATAATAATAAACAATTGAAACGAGTTAGAAATAACATTGCACAAAACAAACAAATAATTGTAAACAAAAGAATTTACTTTATAGTTTATACTAATATGACTAACGTCCAAACTTCTTTGCTTACATATAAAATCACAAAA
>JARJDX010113120.1:0-19312 GCA_030264735.1 Gymnusa sp. GC000175 | reverse complement strand
GTACTACCCTGTTCCACTTGAGCTCGACAATACGATCCGCAAAATCGGTTATTCTGGTTCTTCTACGAATTTTCTCGTTCCTTATGTGGCACATTAAGCTTACTCCATCGCCTTGTGCTAGGCACATCTTAGTTTATTGTGAGAGCATCATAGTCTCTAGGCTGGATATCATGAGTACAAACATATAAAATTTATTTTCTCTAAAGCCAGCGGAAAAAGTTTAAGGGATATAGTGTCGCCTTGTCGGACTTTTTTCTTTAATGGCATTTTATCCATGATCATGTTTTCGTCGATCTTTACTTGTAGTATGGCGTTATTGTAGAGTAGATATATCTCGAGTCGATTCTGGCGTTTTCTAGGTCTTTGATTGTGGTTCTTAGTTGTCTTGTGTCGAATGCTTTTTGATAGTCAACAAATGTTTTGTACGGTACGTTTTATTCTGTACATTTCTCCATGGGGTTTCCAACTATTTGGAGATGGTTTAATGTACTGTTTTTGGCTAGGAATCTAATTTTATTAAATCCGGCTGCTCTACAGAATGATAAAAGTCCAGCTTGTTTGTTATTCGATTTGCGATAATTTTTGTTAAGAGTTTGTACTTATTTGATATGAGACGAATATGGTGGTAATTTTCGATATTGTTGGTTTTCCATTTTTTGTGCACACCTCTGCGTTCTCCATTTTGTTGAGATTTCACCTTCTTGCAGAATTTTTTTGAGGAGAATTTTAGTGGCCTTAAGTAATTTTAGTCCTATTTTGAGTATTTCGCACGTTATTTTATCTTCTCCCAGTGTCCGTTCGTTTTTCATTTGTTTGAGTGCTGTAGGTATTTCATATATCTCAATTTCGGGCATGTTTTCCGAGCTCTCTAGGTGGTCTGGATTTTCAGAAGAATAGAGTTCTGTATAGAACTGTTGAACTACCTTTATCATTTCTTATCTTTCCCTTACTATATAGCCCTGCTTATTAGCCATCTTGGGGATTTTTAGGCGTCCAATTGACAGGGGTCTTTTTAATACTTTTATATTCTTATTTTCTGCATTGATAAATTAATATTTTTGTTGTTATTAGTTATCTACACAAGGCCACAGAAATGGCCCAGGATAGACAGAATTGAAAGCAATAATCCAAATGGCTCAGGCATAGTACCACCAAACGCTCACAAAGGGTATTAGGACCAAGGGGAGAGATGTACATAGCTATACACGAACACAAAGTGAAAAAAATTGAAAAGATGTCAAATGCAGCTCCGGTTAAACCAAAATATGTATGGTTTTTGGAAATTCCTTATTTCAAAGTTACAGAGTACCTTTCCGCTGAAGGCAACAACATTACCAAATAATAAACATAATCCTTAACACTAAGCAAAAAACATTTTTGGTAAATCGTAAAATAAAAAAGGTTATAGCCATTTTCCAGAACGTTTTTCGCACCTTGTGAATGTATATTTTACGTATTATATTTCTTGGGTGACTGTTGCACTTTTACAAATGCATCATGGTATATTTTTAAACATTACTTAAATATACATTCACATTTACTTTAGATTTAATAATCGTTCGTATAAAAGTTAATTCTGTTTCAAGCTTTATGTTATCTTGATTTTTTTTTATTGTAATTACAGCACCACCTACAATTATTACCAAAAAATATTTGAAGTAAAAGTAGAATCCGTAGAATTTGAATTTGGAATTAAATGGGGATTTTAACGTTGCCCCAACCCCTCCTCGCTGGGCATCGAGGTAGAATTTTTTTTTAAATTCATATTTAAACCATCAATTTGATTTGAGAATATAAGTATTGTATTTAAGTGTATGTATGTATGTATGTGTTTTGTACGAAATAAATTTGGTTAGCACGTAATCTTATCCTATTGGACCTAAACTTCTTTTGTGAAATTGAAAGAAAGAATCACATTTTATAGACTACTATGATTTTATAATATAATCACTTTCTCCTTGGGTAGTTTTATTTTGCATGATCCGCATTTTCAAAAATTTTATAAATCTTATTTAAAATTTTGTATTTTTATATGTACTTTAATATTACATTTTTATTAGTTACAAAACATATGTGAATATGCAAAGTTTTATGTTAAAATATTTTTCGTAGTCTACGTAAAAAGAATTTTCATTTCATCACTTGATATACAGTTCTGTATGCATATTTTTTCGTTTTATTTAAATATAATAATTTACATGCACGTTACGAGATATTAAAACATCTGCAATTTGTTTTATTTAGTTGTATAGCATAAGTAAACATACTTTTATGTGTTCGTTCTCATCATTTGAAATTTTCATAAAAGATTTTTATTAATCTCCTTGTAAGGCGAAATATAAGTTGAAAGAATGCTTATAGAATATTTATCCCTGTATAAAAGTCTGCTCAGTGTTAATTTAATTATATAATAAATATGCCTGGCCAAAGAAGGCAAAATAAACTGCGCACATCGTATCATTTTATAAAGGTAATTAGTAAGTGATACCATCTAGTAAATACCAAAGGTATTATCATTATTTATGAAATGTTTATGCCAAATAAAAAAAACAAGTTCTTTATGACATTATATTTATGGTGTTCTATAAATTAAGAGTAATGTTGACGGTTCACCCACAAAATAGGTACTGCGACCTCCCGCTGATGGTAACAACCCTCCTCAACCCTTGATCATCTCAGCATGAGATCTAAACATCCCCTTTTTTGACATACAATTATTTAGCACACAATGGTCACTTTAATCCGAATTATCAACTGAATTCATTCATTAGTTAAATTACTTAGGGACCAAAAAGCGGAAAATAATAAACTCATCTCCCCAGCTTTATAAAGTGCGTAAGATTTTTTAGCTGAAAGGTGACTTGTAACGCAAGAATATATAATTACTGCAATTAAAGAAGTCTATAAAAATTTATTTCCGTACGATCATCCCACATTCTCCAATTCAAAGGTCAACAAATCCAAATCAACAACATTTTAATGACGGTGAATGATAATAAAAAAATATACATATAAGGTTAAATATTATTAACAGAGTGATAAAAGTAAGGGATTTAATTTAATTCTATGTTTAAACTAGCAGCAGTTTAATGCTAAGAAATTTTGTAACATTCACATAAAACTTTGTGTCTTTAAACATTAAGATTGATAAAAAAAGCGAGTCAATTTGTTCGCCGGACAATATCTCCTAGTGCTTAAAAGTGGCAGTATAATTTTATGTATAAATGCTCTGAGGGAAAAGACAAACTCAATTGTCCACATTGTTATAAATAATTGAATGGTAAATGTTGTTGGGAATGTTATTAATTTCCTTGTATCTGCTTTACAGCCATTCTGGAAGAACTCAACTCAGCTAGGTGGTCTCCAACGAAGGCCGCATATAAAACTCCTGACTTTTATATCTGTGCTTATTATGTAGATCTGAACTATTCAACATCTATAAAAGGTATATTCTACTAGCGTTCAGCTTTTAAATAATGTGTTGTTAATGGCTTTTGTAAGTATTTTTATCCTTATATAGCCCTATTGGGAATCATAATTAGAAGAAAAAGCGTAAATAAAACGCTTCTTTTTATGTTCTCAATGTGATATAAAAAAAACATGCACTATTTTATTGGATGCATGTTTAATTTTATGACTGAATTCATTAATATTGCACCAAGAAATAAAATAAACTCTAATAGTCCACTGTTAAATCCAACGCAGCGATTTGAATTAATCCTCTGATGAAATGTTTTTTAAACTGTGGGTCGCGACCCCTAGGATTGCAAGGGGGCGCGTAGCTTTACCCAAAATATTTTTATTAATAACAATAATTTTCAACAGTGGGGGTTGATTGAGTAGCCGTTATAACCCACAGAAATGAAGAGGGTTTGGAGGTTAAGCTAGCCATCTGTAAGTAAAACCAGCGAAAATATTATACAACCTGATGATAAGCCTCGGAATAGGATAAATATATGATGACAACAAAAATACACCGTATATACAGTGGACAGAAAGATCCATGGAGTTGGAATCCTAATATCTAACAAACTGAATAGATATGTGCTAGGGTACGAAACTATCAATAAAAGAATAATTTTGATAAAACTCAACTCACACCCATGCACTGTAAATATATTACAACTATATGCGCCTACCTCGGAAGCCGATGAAGAACATAAAAATATTCTACAGAACAGTGTTGATACTTTAAGAGGACTACAATGCAAAAGTCGGTAACACGCTTAAGGAGGATAATAACCGTTCTGTAGTTGGATGGGTTAGAAAAACGAAACGATAGAGGCAAGCGTCTAATTCAGTTTAGCATAGATAACTCCCTGGCCATAACGAATACTATGTACAACCAACACAAACGAAGACTTTTTACATGGAGATCACCATGTGGAAAATATAAAAATCAAATAAACTACAACTTAATAAGTCAGCGTTGTAGATCTTCCATAAACTCTGCAAAAACGCTACCGTCAGCTGACAGCGACCACCAACTTCAAAAGATCGATAGCTAGAAAACTTGCCAAACTAAATAAAAGCAAATACACAGAGTTTAACAACGGCGTAATTAAAAGCTTGAAACAAAATCTTTCGAAAACTAAGATCCTGAAACTATATGAAAATACTTTAAACAGGCTATGTTAGAATTCTTAGCGGAGCATTCCAAAAAAACCCAAACACATCAAAAACAGCCATGGCTATCAACAGAACCAGATTGCAGCCAGAAGAGTACTCAAAGGAAAATGCCTAGACGATCCTCTTAGCCTATCGACGCGGAAAGTTCTTGAAAACTGGAATGGGGGTGTAAAAGTTGGAGGAAAGAAGTTTTCCAATCTACGATTTGCTGACGATACCCTATTGATAGCCAATACCGCTGATGAACTTACCATCTTACTTAATAGACTCGAAGCAATAAGCAGGGAAGTCACCAACACAAGCTTGCTTACAGGTGACTTATATATAAAATAGTAAAATAATTGTTAATAATAAAATATATATAAATTCTTTAGAAATGTATTATTATTTAAAAAAAAAAAAAAAAATATGGGTTGGACATAAACTAAAACAAAATCAAGGTCATGACTGTTGATCGAGAGACAGAACATCTGCAACATCATGCTCAAGTTGGTAATTACGAGGTCGTCGAGAGATTTATATACCTTGGCGCTACACTCCACAGATCTGGCTCCTGTGAGTTTGAATTTCGAAGGCGTATTGAAATAGCACGTTCCGCCATTACTCAACTGACCAAGATATGAAAGGACCGGAATATAACCAAAACAACCAAAATCGCGCTAACAAGAGCTTTAGTATTCCCCGTCTTCACGTATGCTTCCGAAACATGTGTCATTAAAGCTGCTGATAGACATCGAATAGATGCCTTTGATATGTGGGTATGGCGTAGGATATTGAGGATATCTTGGACGGCCAGACGCACAAATATCTTGGTTCTGGCCGAGATTAAACCAAAGCAGCGACTCTCAAGCATGACGTATGCGCGTATCCTAAAACTCTTCGGACATAACACACGCCACGACAACAGAGAGAAGCTCATCATTCAAGGCAAACCCGAGGGCAAACGTAAGCGCCGACGCTCCCCCACTTGATGGACCGATATATTATCATGAACCTGAACTTGGGGACAGCAACTCCCAGCGAACAACCGATAAAAATGGCATAGCACCATGGAGAGAGTAAGGCGCAACCTGGAAGAGAACTAGTCAAAACAACCACTACACATCGGACACGATGTTAGACGAAGAATAAGATGATGACAACATACGCAGGGGAAAGAGCACACAATGACCGAAAATCACTCACAAAAAAGCAGAACTTTCAATTAAACAGTACAAAATGGATATCTGCGCAGTATTAAAAAGAAAAGAGAGAGGTAAAGACACTTTTCAATATCAGAATTATATCTTAAACTTTTCGGGCAGAGAAGGAGTAGGCCTAGTAGTAAACAACAACTAACGGAATGCATCATAAACACGATCAATTATTGCAGCGATCAAATCTTCAAAACTACTTTTGCACTAAAAAACATTATAACAGTGTATGTCCCGGTAGTACAGAAGTTTTGCGAACAGTAACTTCAGCAAATATCGGATCAGACCATAATTTAGTAACAGGGGACATTGCAATTGAAAAACCCAACATGGAAAACTAAACAACGGTCTAGATAAAAGCCTAACGTCAAGTCCTTGCAGAACGGAAGCACTAAAGATTAATTCTGAAGACATATATAAACGAAATTAATAGAAGCACCAATATGTGATTAAGATTAAGTAGAGGAAGCCTAGACTAAACCGCAACAGAACAGGCGGCAGGAGAGACACAAGGCAAAAAAACAAGTTAAAATCGCTAAAAAGAAATAAATAAGGCATGTAGAATGACAAAAATAAAAGAGCTAAGCAAAGAAAAGAGACGAGCTAATCACCAATTCAAGAAGCAATTAAGAGAAGGAATTGGGAAATTGTTAGCAAATCTAGGAAAAGGGACAAACATGGAAGGTGTTAGCATCATTAAAGTGAGAAGTGAATAAAACAGTCACAATAAACAACATAACTAATAAAAAATGAAATGAAAACTTCACTAACTGCCAAACCAGGAAACCAGAAATATAACTACAAATCCAAAGGATGCGGAACAAATAACAATAGATAAGGTAAAAGAAACCATAAAAAAACTGTTAAATAAATAAATACCCAATGAGCTAACAAAGAAAGGAGCAGAACAAATACCAGAGACTATTCTCCAAAATAACGGAAACGCCACAAATTCAACAAGAATGAACAACTAGTATTGCGATCCCGATATTCACGAAAGAAAACAGGTCTGACATTGGAAACTATAGAGAAAAAATTCTGCAAATCTCAATAATTAAAGTATACAGTGGCATCATAGCACACGACGAAATCAATACAAGGGAAGATCAACAAGGATTCCGAAAAAACCGATCGACAACGGATGCCATATCTATTGTCCGACAGATAATAAAAAAAGCCATAGAAAGCCTGCATACTTTTGTCTGGTGGATCTAGTCAATGCATTAAAACGAGTACGTCTACCAGAAATCATGGAAGACCTAGAAAAATGATTTATACACCCATAGTATATTAAGATGATCGTAGAAATAAACACCGACAGCTCTACAATATTAAAATGGTAGGCGAAACAACTGTTTAATCCAATAATGAACAGAATCATAAGTACACACAGTGGAATCAACTAAAAAATTGAATAGTAAGAATTGTATGCTTTACAGATTACGCAATACTTATGGCAAATAACAAAGACAGCCTGCAGTAGCAACTACAAGAATTCAAAGAAGAAGCAGGAAAGTTGAATATGCTATTCTTAATTCTTAAAACGAAGAGCACAGATGCAAACTAGTCGTCGACAATTAAATCATATGGTCAGAACACAAATCAGGAGCTTTGAAAACGTCAATATGGCAAAACAAAATACGAATATATAAAACATGCGTACGGCCAAAACTTACGTATGCCGAAGAGATGAGGCCAGAAAACACAAACACCAAGAAGGTGGTACGATCCACGGAAATGAAAATATGAATAACCACAAGCACATCTAGAGGATAATAGACTTAATAAAATAACAAGGGCTATGATCCCAATTGTGAAAACACTGCTGAGAATCCCTCCAAATAGATCGAACGATAGTTGGAACTCGATATCGCAAAAAGGATTGTCATAAATTAGTCGGATTTTGGTAAGAAATTATTTGAATTTATTAAATTTTAGTCAATATTTAGATAATTAAAAAATAGAGAAGAGGAATTATGACCCAAAACATAAAAACTCATAGAGAACAGTAAAAACATCTAGAAATGTAGCCGAATACAAAATTATAAATAAGTTAATTAGCAATATCACAAGAAAAGACATAAGAATTCACAACACTAAAATTATAGAAAATAACATAAATGTAGTGATCCAGAAATCTAAGAGATCTCTGGAGAAAAACATGGCAACAGAAATGAAAAACCAATTAGAAAATATTGTGCCAAACCAGACGAATATCGCAATACATATTAAAGACTTCTACACTCAAATTGTACACTTCTATCCTATTAGACTCTGTTAATCACACAACGAAAATCCAAAATAATAACATCAGAAATACGTGCAGCTCTAAATTATATAAAAATATGAAAAACCTTAGTATAGACAGGATTACCTACGAGATATTAAAGGTGCGAGAAGACATTATAAAAAAAAACCTAAAAGTCCTGTTTAATAAATGCTTAGACGAAAAGAAAATTCCGAAGCACGAAAAAACACATAAATTATCTTATAATTCAAAATAATTTGAATACACTAATATAGGAAATGGAAATTACTGTTCTAGGGGTTAATTATTACAACTTTATAAACTACTATCCAAAGTACTAGCTAATAGATTAACAAAAAAATTGGAGGAATATCAGAGTTGAACGGTCGTTTTTCGGAAAGGGTTTAGTACCATTGATTACATGCAGACAATAATAAGAACCCTGATAGAAAAAACTACTAAATTTAAAGTTCCTCTTTATTTAGCATTCATTGATTTTCACAAGGCTTTTCTTGTAATCTTGTAATCAAAACATGCTCCTTCCTAAGAGCCATGGACAAGGCAAAAATTGATTCGGCACTCAACACTTTTAAAAAATACATACAAATAGCCGTCCTTCCTTGTTAAAGTCAATAATAACCTGACAACAGAAAAAATTTCGCCCAATAGAGGCGTTCCTCAGGGAGATACGATATCCTCAATGCTCTTCACCTTAACCGTAGAAAACATGTTTAAAATATTACCCTCAAAGCGAAATGGCATAAATATTGATGGCAAATATCTCAAATATCCGGACGAAACGTTGTTATTAGCAGAAATATCCAAGAACTAAAAACCATAACCGCTCAAGTAAACGAAGCTCCAATATTGAAAATGAATTTCGGCAAAACAGAAATAATAAGTAAAGAAAACGTAAACATAAATAATGCAGTTTAAGGAAATGCCGATGTATACAAATATTTGGAGAATACAATCAAAATTGGAAAGGAAAAACAAACAGCGAAGAATAAACGCAGTACACCCCAAATGTGGATGCATTTACAAAATTGAAAACGCTGATATGGCTATAATTTTAAAACACAAAGTTTATATAATTACCAGTGGTTATCTTTGAATTGGAGACTATGGATATGACAAAAAAAAAGACAAACAGATTGTAAATTGCACAAAGAGCTACGACAGAACGAATCACACTGAGTATCAACTTAAGGGACCAGATCCAAAGTGAAGAAATCTACAAAAGAACAAAAGTGACAGACGTAATGAGAAGAAATGCAAGACTCAAATGTCAATGGACTGAACAGGTAGCCTGACAGAACACAGATAGGTGGACGTCAAAGGAACAAATTGGCGCCCTAAAGAAACATAGAAGTGTGGGGAGACCATAAATAAGATGGCTTGACGACATCAGTATCATATATGGCAGCAAAAAGCAAGTTGGCGCGACGACATCAGGATCATAGATTATAGATGGCAGCAAAAAGCAAGAAGAAATCATGGAAACATATGGGAAAGACCTACGTACAGGAGTGGATAAGTAACGGCTGACAAAGAAGAAGTAGAAGAAGAATGTCTCATATAGTTTTTTAAGTTAGAGAAGCTGTATTTTATTTTGAGATTGATAACGTTTCGTGAGTTTTCGTAACCAAAGAATGTAATTTATATTACTACTATACGATGTTGTTTTTTTTACACATTTTCAATTCTCAATTCCTGAGCATTTTCTATCCCTTACTCTTCTTTAAAGTTCTATTTTCTAGGCTCATCGTTCTTTTTTCTTATTTACTTTCTTTAGCTGTTGTAATTCTTCATTATTTGCTCTTATTTTCTGCTTCAGCTCGTTATTATTCTTTTCATCAGCTTTTTTATCATGCCATTTCGCTATAAGTTCCTTTTTTTTTGACTATTATGTTTTTCTAATCCAGCTTGTTCAGGTATTTTCTATCTCCTAAAACCATCTGCTCTCCGCCTCTCTTTACTACTAATTATTTTCTTTATTTAGGCTTATTTCCTACACCGGACAACGCTATATTGTCTTTAGTATACTCGTGCATGCTTTGATTATGGTTAGATGGTTAGATCTTTTTTGTGTTTCCTATGATCACGTCCACAACTGAGTCAAATTGTCCCTAGTAATGTATCTGAGGTACCTTACCTATGCTTAATTAATCAAAACAAATAAATATTCCTTACCGTTTTACTCTTATGGTTACCTTCAACTCTTTAAGGATTTTGTCTCCACTCTCACTTCTTTTAACTAGTATTATTAATTTTTGCGCTTTTTACACTTTATTTGCACCACACACATGCCGCCTTCTTCTCAACATTTGTTTTATACTTAATTATATTTTTTTTTATATTAAAAACAATTCTTAATTTTAGTTGATCAAAAGTACAAAAGTAAAATAGTTACAAATAATTTTTAAACATACAAACTCTAACCAAAATACAATACAAATTTTTTTATAATAATTTATAATTTTTTGTAAGCGCAGGCAAAGAAAGTTTGGAAACCACTGTCTGAATACAAATTGTGCTAAAAACAAAATTATTGACACAATACATTAAAAGTAAAAATAACCATGAGCACCATTAAATTATGAATATTATTTATGTTATGGCCCTGATAAATATTTCAGAGTTCGAGCCCAATTATTACCACAAAACATTCACTTTAATTCCAAAGAAAGATAAA
This sequence comes from Gymnusa sp. GC000175, assembly GCA_030264735.1. NCBI lineage: Eukaryota > Metazoa > Arthropoda > Insecta > Coleoptera > Staphylinidae > Gymnusa > Gymnusa sp. GC000175. The sequence continues at coordinate 8,547 of JARJDX010113120.1, read as the reverse complement.
ACACGTTTAAGGACTAATTGATGTACATCAAATTGGACCCATTTGCCAAGCAATTAGTCCATCTGTATAATAATTTAATATGTCTTACATAATTAAAGGTATCATCAAAATTGCAAGCTTCAACTCACACCTGCATCGAGAAAAATAATTTTTTTAACGGATAAAATTGTTTATTAAAAAATTTTCTTAAACTAAAACAGGTTCGATTTACAAACAAGATTTTACTTGTTGGCTACAATTTATTTCTTACCCAATTAACAGTCAAATAAACGCAAAATGTAGAAAAGTTTATCACCTCCATGCTTAATTATTTTTTATTGGTATTAAGCAAGTTGGAAAGTCGGTTAAGTAAAACTTAACTCTTTAGATTTTTGTGTTTCATGCATGGGTCGTACTTTTAGTATCCTTAATCAATTACCGACTTTAAAATGAATTTATACTACTCGTACTGGAGTTTTGTGTGCCGTGGGTGTCCTGTAGTTGTTACTCATAACTAGGGCTTGTGGGCGCAGAGTATGTTTCAGATTTGCAACTATGAAGAGTATTAGTTTCTGAGGGTGATAAGTACACTTGCTCTGTATTATTGGCATATGAAGTAGTAGGATATGAAGAGATGCTTCCCATATCTGCTTCAAACAAAGTGTTTGCAATGGCTAGTTTGACTTGTGCAAGAGTCTGAGCGTCATATTTTCTGAGCTCATTGGCCAAGTTTAACGCATATGTAAAGTACGGGTCGTTCAATGTATTAGCAGGCGATTGCAATTCTTGCAATGCTTGACTAATCACATTATCAGAGTCAGTAGTTTCTTGTACTCTCTTTCGTTTGCGGCCTTCTTTTGTGGCTGGAATACAAAAATTACTGTCTAGTGATGTGGCCGTAGTTATAGTAGCAACTGATGAGGTGTCGCTTAAAAATTCATTCGTTGCTTCTTTAGATTCCTAATAAAACAAAAAAATACTATTTAAGACAAGAATTTTCAAACTACATACACAACAAAACACAAGTCTTCGAACAACTAGAAAAATTTGGACTGTTTCAATATAAATCTGATACAAGTAGATATTCAGTTGAACGGAACTCACGTAAATATTTTCGGTTTGTTCGGCCATTAAATGCCGCGGATGGTAAGCAGCTTAATTTCTTTAATGATTTGACAAAACATTTTGAATAAAATGGGGAATCGGATACTAATGTGCGATTTCAATGGACAAGTAGAGATAGTAAATTTATCCGACGATATGGTGAAGAAATATCAAATGATACCTTATAATATGGTTCCAACAAAACTTGGTCTAATATCAGTTATTGACTGTAGTAGGGAAACAACATAACAACACAATAATACAACGGTATACAGAGAAACAGAATGTGTTTCGGATCATTACCTTGTAAGATCAAAGATGTATCTGCAACATAGAGTAAACAAAATCAATGAAATCATCACCGAATAGCCAAAAAAAAAAAAACACCTAACTATAAGTTAAATCTTTTGAACCATCAGTCAGTGTCCTTCCTTTACAAATACAATTGAACGAAAAATTAATAAATATAGACGATGGTACAACACAAACTCTTTACAGCAATCCATCAAGCAGCTGCAGAAAGCCTTTGTAAGACGCCAATCGAAGAAGAAGTAAAAACTAACTCTGGTGGAATGAGACCATAAAATTAAAGGACGAGGAGAAAAAATGTGCGAAAAAACTTGGCTGTAAGCTCACGACACCGAGGACCGAAAACAATACTGTCGAATAAGTCGATATTTAAAGCAAAAACTAATGCCTGGAAATCAAATGTGAGAAGCTCAGTTCGTATTTGGGGAGTACTAAAGCAAATAAATCCTAGAAGACGCCTTAGAACAATCCGACGCCCTATTAAATACAATTATTTTGCAAAAATGGAAAAAGTAATGAAAATTTAATATATAGACGAAGGTTTCTTGATAATGGAAAACCGATAGCACTGGAGATCCAGAAAAAATAAAAGTAATAGGGGAAATTGTCATAACATTAAAAATATTTAAAAATTCACAAGTACTAAGTTCTGGCTTTGTAAACGTTGATCTACTAAAGTATGTTTCAAGCCGTCTTCTAAAAGGGCTGGCAAAATTATTTAATAAGTGTTTGGAAGGAGCAAGTTTTTCATTGGATTTCAAAAAATGTCTGTATAAGCAACATCTCCAAAAAAGGGACTGATTGCAGCAATTACAGGTCTTGGTACCCTAAGTACTCGGTAAGATCTTTAAGTATCAAATGAAAATGATGTTCGTCGACGTTGACAAGCCAATTGGCTTCGGAGTTGGCAAATCTTGCGTCGACAACATATTTACAATGAGGCCAGTAACCGATCAAAGACCAGCGCATAATCTTAACACACATTTGGTACTAATTGATATTTGCAAAGCATATGATGGCACACCACTTTTTAAACTGTAGAAGACATTTATCGCCTAAAACATAAGTCAGTACTTTATCAGAACCGCAAATCGAGGATAAGAAAATCGTCTGCCTTAACTTTTCAGATGTTCAAATTATATTCGTACAGGATGAAGATGACATCGATTACATGTTTACACGCTTAGAAAATTACAAGAGGAATATGAAAACTGAGGGTTTGAGATAAGTTTAGAAAAAACGGGGAACATGGTTATATGGGGTGCGGCAGAAATACTTGTATTAGACCATAGATCAATAATAAGACCTTGAAAAAAATACAATTATTTTTCGAAGACGGAGAAAGTAGCGCACAAATAAATAACAAAATCAGAAAAGATAGAAGTCCAATAGGAGAATGTTGGATGGTGTTGTTCAAAAATACAAAACTTTATTCAAACAAAACCGAAGGTTGAATATACCCAATCCAAAAACCTTAGGAATACTATATTGTGTGCCCTATAATATATTAGGAGATAAGGCATTCGCTTTGAATGTCTACACAATAAAACCTATTCGATGACCCGATCATCGGTTCATCTCAATAAATATTCAATTATCGTCATTCCAGACCTCGCCTAGTAAAAGAGAACGATTTCGGTATATTAATTACCGTTTTTTGTGTACTGAGAAAACTAAAGAATGCGCATCCGGGACTGCATAAAAAACACTCACTACCGCATACCTACACAAATATTTACGCAAATTACCACCCGCCAACATCGACACTGTGGGGCTGGTGAAATCATTAATGGACAATGGATAACTGACCATTCAACAACATCGTTTATGCATCTTCGCAATATTCCATAAAGGTCATTGCAAATGCCTCAAAAAGTTAGTCTTCATTTCGAAAATTACTTTGTTTGATATGACAGCTTGCCATGATGTTGATTAAAGAATATACTTACCTCGCTTTTAGTCGTGTCATCGCTTTTAACCGTGTCCAATGTTGCATTCAGCTTGTCTTTGTCCTTTAAAAAGTCTAAAAACTTGAATGCGTACCATTTAGATTCATAAACATCCTCACTACCTGTAAACAAGGTTAAGCTTTATTAATCCGAATATAATAAAAACTTAATAAATAGATTTTCTGTAAAAAGTTTATAAAAAATGTCATACAAATTCAATTCAAATAATGCATACCTGATCCATCCTTAATTCGGCTCTTTTTTGCCCTCGATCTTTCGCTTCTGTAAGATCCCATTAGAGTTTTCATTCTTGTTTTTAGAGTAAGAACGGGCTGATGAAAGATCGCGCTCATTTCCTTCCACGCAACCTCTCTTTTTGCCCGATTGTGATACGCTTTGTGTTTGGGATCCCACAAAATCGAATAATTTTTATATAACTCAATGAGGCGAATGCTTTCCTCCTTATTCATTTTATTTATTTTCTCGCGCGCAACGAGTATCGATGTTCACGCTCAAAAACTGACTGGTGTCTGGCTCGCAGCGAAACAAGTTTCGAGGTGCCAGCTACCTCTACACCAAGCGAGTATGTTGCGCGAAACAGTTGCGCGTAGTGTAGACGCACGTTCAGATGTGGAAACGAATGTTTCGAAACGAATTATATGAACTTTCATTACTTTTAACGATTTAGGTTGGTATTTTAGGTTTGACTTGTAATTTTTTTAATTATTATAAACAAAATAAATATAAATTTTGCTTTGTAACTAAAATAGATAAGTACCTAAATATCTTTATTTTTAAATGTTAATCGAACTTTTAATAATGATAATTGCGAATTGCTAATTTAGACTCTGCCATTATTAATATACAGGGTACGAGATACAAGCTAAACAAGTGAACGAATTGTTGTAGGGAAAAATGTGTAAATCAAAAATTGTTTGGTTGAAAGGCAAAAGGATAACAGATTTATTTATTTTAAGGACATTTTTAAGGTCATATTAAGATCAGCCTGATATTTTCAGCTCCTTTTACTTTCATTACGAAGTAAATGAAAGTATAGTAATCGCAAAAATTTTAGAAATCGAGATTTTTGAGGAAATATCCGTTTTCGACTCTCCTCATTTTTTTTTAAGTTGTGTTTCTGTGAGTCTGTCAGTCTATCTGTCTGTGTCCTCTCTTTACCCCAGACGGGTATAATTATCGGCCTAGAAATTCATATTTAAGCTTTTAACAAAAATTGGGAGATACCAGCAACTTTTGCACAAATCCACCAACCGGAAGTGGTAGTTTATTACTTAGGTTTTTTGTTAGTTTATTTCTTAGGTTTTTTGCTTTTTTGCAAATATTTCAAAAAATATCAAGTTTATGGTAAAAACATAAAATTCAAAAGTGTTTAAGATTAAACAAATTTTGTTTGTTGCTAAGTAACGTTTTATTGAATTTATGCCCATCAAGTAGCAGAGACATACTATCATTATAATCAGTTGATAATGATATATGTTGTATATATGTATATCATTTAAAAGTAATGGATGTCACTATCAGAGTTATTGCCAACATACATTTCACAATAGAACGAGTTTGCATAGACATACTGCCAACCAAATTGACTGAAAATTAATCAAATATCGCTATGTTTCTATTAAAAGTATCTGATGTTTTAAATTCGTAAATGAATGTTGTGTTGTGAGCGGTGTATCGCTTCTGAAAGATTTTTGTGTTGATCGCTTATTGTTTTCATTTAAAAATAACAGGTGGACCTTGAAAATGAGCTAATCACATAAACCTGTTACTCTAAGGGGAGCATGGATATGTTGTGGTCCCAAAATTCCAAATGTTATTAAAAATATAAAAAGAGAAAATTTGGACTTATGCAATCAGCATCACAGTTCCTTAATCAATGCCATTTGTGGTTTCTAACATAACCTAAAAGTCTAGACATTGATTTTTCAACAGAGGTATAACGACCACCATTGCACCACTTATGGAATATATAGAAAAAATTAACAATTGCCTGTTTCTCTAGTTCAGGAATTGGCTTCTTCTTCATTCATTCTTTTACATTACCACTTTCATAAGCGTTGTGATTATAGATTTGATGGAGCAGTGGTTTGTTGTAACATTTCTGACGATCTTCCGCCATCTCTCTTGGTTGCGCTATGCACACTGTGACATCTGTGGCCTTCTTAAGCTGATCTAAACAAGGCTGTGATGATTTTCCTCTAAGTCATCTCTTGCGTTTCCTTTTCCTTTGGACTATGAGTTGCTTTAAATTCTCTCCGGACTTATATTGGAAATTGTGAGTAAACGATTTGGGAGAGTAGTTGTTATTAATTTATTCTCATCCAACACGTTGAAATGCGTCCAGCCTTTTTCTCTGTTGTGCTTCTGTTGCAAATTACGGTGCCGTAAAGTGCAACCGGAACTACTAATGTTTTATTGGTTTCATTTTTTTTTGTGTGTTTAGACTTTTTGAGTGATGTTCACGTTTTCGGTGGGTTTTCTGCTTCAACTTTTTCGATATTCTCTTAAAATTTTGAGAGGTTTGAGAGATTAGAGCTACGAGGTACATGTAGTGAGCTATCACTGACATTGACCGATTTGTTTTAGATGCTCCTGGTTTTTATTACCCCTATCGATAATCATGATTTTAGTTTTTGAGTAGTTCATAAAATCGCATCAAAATTCCCGTCTGGAGATTGCTACGTGTATTATGTATTGTTGGCATATGGGTTGACGATTTTAAAATTATTTGACGTTCACTCCTTGTGTTCTTATGACAGTGTCATAACTTTCCTCTATATCGCTAGTGTGGTCGTCGTCCTGCCAGGGACTCTTTCAAGATCCTTTAGTAATGATTTGTAGAAATCTGCGATTATATTGTCGTTTGATGCGGTGAAAGGCGCGTAAATTTAAATTATATTTAGTGAAATGGCTAAAGCGTCAAGACCGGGAGAGAGTATGCAAAAATCAGGATTTCCAAGAAACCCTCGTTCAATCAGCCACAGGAAAAAATTTACCGCGAGTACCAGGTGGAGAAGATATTTCGACTTCACATTCCAAGATAAAAGGTCTGGTCTAATAATAAGCTAAGACTGGATAGGGGAGAAGTTTAGTATACGAATAGTTCGAGAATGAATGGTAGATTTAAAGCAGAAGTCTACAAGAAAAATCGTAATCACAACTTCAGAAAAAGTTTACTGTTTTCCAGGCTAAAGTTTTGGACGTGAGGATGATGGTAATAATATCCACTGACAGTTAATCTGCTTTACAGGTGCTTCCCAATTCCTTAATAGACTCTGATGTAGTCTGGCTAAAAACTGGAACAGCGTGCTAGAAACAAAACAGTTGTTCTCAGTGGGGAATCTGGTTACTCAGAAATTAAAGGCAACGACAAGGAATATCAATTGAAAGAAAGGCTTTTAAGCTACTGATAATTCGTTGCAGGCGTTGGCAGCGCCTGTGGGCATTGGTAAATTCATTGATGGAATAAAATATAGTCGGGTGAGATATTGAAGCAATTACAGTTCTCATCGGGATATCTGATAACGACAAGGTGGACCAATTAATAAAAAATATGGCTGCAAAGCCACTGTTGCTTGTTTGAAGGGGTTGGTAGCGCCCTCTACATATACCATTGGGAAAGCCTTTATAAAACACAAATTGTGAAAAATCCATCTAGAAAGATGGCTTGCTAATGACATATGTCAGCAACACAAAACTTCTCCTGTGGAGAAAACCTAAAAAATGATGTAGGTAACGAGCGGAGGTCAGCACAGATATTCTCTGCTACTGTCCAGCACTGACCTGTAAACGGGTTTACAAAATCAGGGACTTTGCTTCTCAAGCCCGAATAATACTAAAAATATTAGCTTTGTAGATCCTTACAAAAGCACCAGGCTCTGACACTTCTAACTAATTTAGAAGTTCAGGTACAAAGGGTCTGCTGGCCTTAACGTCTTGGACAACACATACACGCACGCGCACACACACACATACAATTTTACATATGTTTCTTTTTAAGATGGTAATAGGCCTGTAGAACATTAAAAAAGTAATCTACATGCAATCAAGCATAAATACGATAATAATGGTAAGAATATAAAATTTCATAGAATACATTGGATTCTTAAAGATTTAAAATACTCTTAAAATACACGACATTGATACCTAGATAACGTAGACCGGTTTCTATGGATAAAACGTCGCTTTGCGAGACCAATGACTTTTAAGGTGATTTCCAAACCACACAGGATCAGAAAGAAGTTTTAAATCTAGAATTTTACATCAAGCTGGATTTGAACCCAGGCCCTCTAGCATGCCAGTCCAGTGTTGTACAAAACTAGCTTAATGATTAAATAAACAAATACCCCCAAGTTTTCTATTTTTATTTACTTTAAATACTTTATCTAAAACTGTGGCAACATAGAGTAGCATAGTGACACCTAGTCTTTTTCACGCTACTAATAGTAAAACACAAAAACTTTTATTTATGTTATGTAAAACTAATTTGTAGTGCAAATTTTAATAAAAGTCGTAAAACAGTTACCAGCAATGCATAACAATAAAAGCTGTATTTAATTTTAATTATTTCTTTTCATTCCATAGCAAAGTATTCAAAGGGAACAAACAGCAGACTTTTAAAAAAAGTTATTTAAAATAAAAAATAAACAGCTCAAAGATAAATACTGCAGTTTTATAAAGAAAGTTATTTTTTTTTGTGCATTTAGAGAAGTCTTATTTACTTTATTTTGTTCTTTAGAATAATATTTGTAATTACTGTATGATAAATATTTTAGTTGTAAAATACGGAATTAATAATATATATAAAGTTTTTTATATTTGTAATTTAAAATGTATTTATAATACAGGGTGGATACCAAAAACCGGCCAACGCCATAACTCACTTATCTTTTAATCAATTTCAAAGTTCAAAGATGGAAATTAAATGGTACTTACTCTTCTACATTCCCACGTCAAGCAATTTTTTGTAACATTAACCATTTGCGCGTAGCGATAATCATTTGTTTAATTTTAAATGGCAACCCCCAATTTTTTAATTTTATTTGGATATTTAATTTCAATCGTTGAACTTTAAAATTGGTTAAAAAATAACTGAGTTATGGCGTTGGCCAGGACACTAAAATATGGTAAACTACCACTTCCTATTTTTGGGTTTTAGCCAAAAGTCACTGGGACCTCCCAATTT
>JARJDX010113113.1:0-10307 GCA_030264735.1 Gymnusa sp. GC000175 | reverse complement strand
TTCGTTTAAAATTGTCAAAAATATGCTCGAAACTTTTAAAAAATGTCAAAAATTTACTAGATAATGTTAAAATTCGTTTAAAAACGTCAAAAATATGCTAAAAACTTTTAAAAAATGTCAAAAATTTACTAGATAATGTTAAAGTTCGTTTAAAAATGTAAAAATATGCTCGAAACAGGTAAAAGTTATTCTTTTAGAAAATTCGTTAAAAAAATTAATATTTTGCTTAAAATACAAAAATTTATTTAAAAATGTAAAAAATGTGCTTAAAAATGATTTTTTTTTAAATTTGTTTTAGAGGGTCAAAAATTTGCTACAAAACGTTAAAATTCATTTTCAAATGTTAAAATTCCCCTTAAAAAAGTGCAAATACGTTCGAAAATGGTAAATATTTCTCTATAATATCAAAAAATGCAATAAAATGTCAAAATTTGCTTAAAAGAATTAAAATTTGTTCTAAAGCGTCAAAAATTTTCTACAAAACGTTAAAATTCGTTTCCATATGTTAAAATTACCCTCGAAAAAAGTACAAAGACGTTCGAAAATGGTAAAAATTTCTTTGTAAAATCATAAAATGTCATAATTTGTTAAAAAAAATCAAAATTTGTTCTGAAATGTCAAAAATTCGCTTCAAAATATAAAAAAATTCTTTAATAATAACAAAAAAATTGTTTTACAAGTGTCAAAAATTTGCTACAAAGTTAAAATTCGTTTCCAAATGTTAAAATTACCTTTGAAAAAAGTACAAATACGTTCGAAAATGGTAAAAATTTCTTTGTAAAATCAAAAAATGCTATAAAATGTCAAAATTTGCTAAAAAGAATCAAAATTTGTTCTAAAATGTCAAAAATTCGCTTCAAATTATAAAAAATCCCTTAATAATAACAAAAAAATTGTTTTAAAGCGTCAAAAATTTGCAACAAAACGTTAAAATTCGTTTCCAAATGTTAAAATTACCCTCGAATGGAGTACAAATACGTTCGAAAATGGTAAATTTTTCTTTATGAAATCAAAAAATGCCATAAACTGTCAAAATTTGCTAAAAATTTGTTCTAAATTGTCAAAAATTCGCTTCAAAACAAAAAAAAATTCTTTAATAATGGTAAAAATGTCAAAATTTATTTAAAAATGCTCAAAAATGTCTAATATTTGTATAAAAATGCAAAAATAAACACGAAAATGTCAAAAATCCTTAAAAAAATTCCAAATATATTTAAAAATGTCAATAATTTGCTAGAAAAAGGCAGTTTCGTTCAAAAATGTAAAAACCCATTTGGATATGTCTCAAATTCGTAAATGAAAGTCATGTGGTGACCACATCACCATTAAAAAAATAGTATATGAAAATCCTACGATGACCTCACCATATTTTTAATTGTTTTTATATATTTTTTTAACGAGTTGTTTATTTTGTGTTAATAAGACTGTGGCACATTAACAATTAAATTTCTTCCCATTTTCAACCGTTTATTTTTTTTACATTTCTAATTAATTAATTAACAAAGCAGCAATAAAACCAGTGTGAATTGCTCTTTAATTTATTTAACATTGTAACGTGTTACATAAATTGGATGGCCGTGTAAATATGTTCGGTACAACTTCCCAAGTATAACCTTTATTTTTTAATTTGCGTTTTTCCATTCAAGATTCAAGAACGTTTGTTTGAGGTGGTAGGAATATATTATTTGGTCAAGGACAAAAAAAAAGTTGTTGCACCTAATTATTTTTTTGTTCATCATTGTTTTGCATTGAGAAATTTGTATACGGGGGTTTAAAAATAAACTTCCGGCTTAGAACTAATAGAAATTAGGTATTGTGGAGTGTATGTTATGGATATGAAAATTCGCTGAAAGAATTTTTTTTTTTTGAAAACTTGAACTTTTGTCGTTTTTAAGGTAAATTTTTGACATTTTTTGCGCAATTTCGCGAACCATTAAAAATTTACAAGACCCATATTATACACCAGTGCTGTCCACCTTCTATAGAAACGCGGGCCATTTTTTTATTTGAAATTCTTTCGGGGGCCACAAAAAAAAAAGAATAACTAATTGAAAACTCAAAAATATTTATTTTTGGACAATAAAAGTTACATTTTGTTAATTTAATCTTAATTATTACATTTATAAATTTATAACTTGATTTTGTTCGCGGGCCAGAAAAACCCTTCTGCGGGCCGCATGAGGCCCGCGGGCCGCCAGTTGGACAGCGCTGTTATACACCACAGTGTCAGGAATGTGCATTCTCAAGAATCGAATAAAAAAAATAAACTCTTGATTTGAATGATTTTTGTTTAAATTTTGGTGATTTTAGTCAAATTTGAACAATTTTAGTTAAGATTTTGTCAATTTTTGTTAAAATCACGTCAAATTCAAGCCATTTTCATTTATTTAAATGATTTTGGTTAAAATTACGATAATTCAAGTCAAATTTAAAATGTTTTCATTAATATTTAGATGATTTAGGTAAAATTTGTTTTGTTTTTGCCGAAAATTATGATAATTTGTCATCAAAAATTTGTTGATTTTAGTTAAATAACGATGATTTTAGTCTTAATTTGAAAAAATTTCATTTAAATTTTGATGATTTAGGTCAAATTTGTACAAATTTTGATGATTTTAGTTGAAATCACGACAAATTCGTCAAAATTTTGATTATTTTGGTTGAAATTACAATGATTTTAACCAAATTTGAACAACAAAACCTTGTATACCAACTTTAAAACGTTTTTATACAAATAAAACATGTGGGTATAACGTATAAATGCACGTAAAAGCGTTAATAAAATAGAATTGTTAAATATCTGTCGCAACAAAGCCAACAGGTTTTGTATAAAATTGGCAAATTTAATATCTGCACGTGGTATGCAATAATGTATGTGTGTAATATAAAATGTGTTATATAACAAAACGAGGTTCTCAGGTCTCATAATCACCTTATTGACCCAAAAAATAGTTTCTTTTTCAACACAAAAAAAAATACAGGGATCATACTCCAAAAATTTCTTGCTTTCGAGTTTAAGTCGCGTAGTTTTAGGTCAGACCGTGGCATAGTAGCTACAGTTGTTAACTGCATGAACCGTTGTGGGTTCAATACCACGCCAGCGATACTTTCCTGGGTAAGTTACTAATCGCTGGTCCGTGGTGAATGAATGTGAATATTTAAATGTATAATTCGACGTCACAATCGATGTAAACCCAAAAGTTGACCAAAAAAAAAATGACCAAATTTTTTTACATAATTTCAAGCTAACATTCTAAATTCTCAAAATAAAAAAATGAGATAAATGTGACAGAATTTAGGTCTCGCATTTTACTTGTATAACAAAAATTGTATTGAAATTTGAACAGTGGAGTATTTAATATAAATTGTATTGGTAACGCGATCTGACAAAATATAGTATTTCAATTGAGCGTCACGGTGAAAACATCGAAACGAACACAGGAAGTGCATTTTTATTACTTCCGCAGCAATCTGCACAAATACTGTTTATAAGGGGATCAAAGTGAAGCCATTTGGCACATTTCATTGTCGCCGTTTGGTATATAACGAAAATATTTATATAGTCTTTACAGAAAACACTATAAACATTGATAGTAATTAAAAATATTTCATGTAAACATTTTTTTTAAATTTTTTAATATACAGGGTGTTTGCGAAAAATGAGTATTTTATTTTTAAAATAACACGTGTGCAAAGTTATACACCATTATTCATTGATAAAGCAGAAATTTTTAAAAATTTATAAAAGTAGAACCGTCGAGGACAATTTTATTGAAAGGAGGATACGAGGAGGACATAAACATGGAGGAAGAAAATATCCCGTCTAATCACCTTAGCACATGAGGAGTAACATATGATCCGATAACAATTAAAAAAAAAGTAAAAAATCTAATATAGTATACAGGGTGTTGACGCATGGATGGTATAATAAAAATTGAAATATTCGGTACTTAACAAATAATATGTAATGCGACAAAAATTATTTATGCAGATAATATTTTTTTAAGCCAAAAAAATTATTTTCAAAAATAATATGTTCTTTTAGAGAAAACCATAACCTTAAACTTTAAGAAGTAGAAGACGTAGTTATGTTTTGTCCATAAAGTACCTCTTAAAAATAGAAAAAATGGTAGGTGTAAAAATTTCTAACGTGTGACGAATATTTTATAAATTAAGAAATAGTAGTTATTTTTAATTATACAGGGTGAATTGCTAAGAGCGGCTCGGTGGATTGTGCTATAAATATAAAATATTTTTAAACTTTCAAAGCATAATGTTGTTAGGTTGAAAATTTCCTTAAATATTTTTATATTTATAAAATATATTTACAGGGTGGTTCATTTTTTATATACAAGGTATAACTTTGTTATTTCAAATGGGACACCCTATATAATTTGGATAGCCGGTCAAAAGATATTTCCAACGATATGTGACTTACGCTTGTATTATAATAGTATATAATATTTTTATATTTGCAGGGTGGTTCATTTTTTATATACAGGGTGTTAAAATGGAACACCCTATATATTTTTATATTTTTGGATGGCCTGTCAAAAGATGTTTTCAACGATATGTGACTTACGCTTGTATTGTAATTAGTTTAAGAAATAGATGTTAACACTTTTATTGATTTAATGACACTATTGGAGGTTTTCCAGAAAATTAAGCTAAATAAGATAAACGCAATTCTTATGTATAATCTTGAAGATTATGAACAGAGGTTATCTTTTGACTTATTACTTGATATTGTACCTTAAAAATTAAAGCGTTGGCAGGTCTTTAAATTTGGCCTACATTAATTCGCTTAAAAATAATTTTTTTCAAACGAAACACCCTGTATTTTATTTTTCTATTAAATACAAGAAAAACTTTTCTATCGATTTAAAGTGCAATTTTTAAAGTAAAAGTAAATATTTTTCGTTTGAAAAAAAAAATGATTTTTAAGCGAAGTAATTAAGGCCAAATTTAAAGACCTGCCAACGCTTTAATTTTTAAGAAACAAAATCATGTGATAGGTCCAAAGAAACCTCTGTTCATAATCTTTAAGAAGATACATGAGAATTGTATTTATCTTCATTAGCTAAAGAGCTATTAATTTTCTGGAAAACCTCCAATAGTGTCATTAAATCAATAAAAGTTTTAATATTTCTTAAACTAATTCTAATACAAGCGTAAGTCACATATCGTTGGAAACATCTTTTGACAGGCTATTCAAAAATATAAAAATATATCGTGTGTCCCATTTGAAATACAAAGTTACACCCTGTATATAAAAAAGGAACCACCCTGTAAATATAAAAATATTATAAACTATTAAAATACAAGAGTAAGTCACATATCGTTGGAAACGTTTTTTGGCAAGCTATCCAAAAATATAAAAATAAATAGGGTGTCCCATTTGAAATAACAAAGTTACACCCTGGATATAAAAAATGAACCAACTCTTTAAATATAAAAGAATTATATACTATTATAATACAAGCGTATGTCATATATTAGAAATTTTTTTGACAGGCTAATATATAGGGTGTGCCATTTGAAATAACAAAGTTACACCCTGTATATAAAAAATGAACCACCCTGTAAATAAAAAATAATTTAAGAAAATGCCATATTTTCAAATAAGAATATTTTGCTTTGAAAGTTTGAAAATATTTTATATTTACAGCGTAATCGACCGAGACGCTCTTAGCAACTCACCCTGTATACTACTAGGAACGCGCGCAACATTTTATACATTTACTCGTATTCATTTAAAGTGCTTTGAATGGTCACAAAACAAACTAAATCCGGGCGACCAATCATACGCCTCTACTCAACTAGGAGTTCACGTGCGGATCACGATTTATTTTTATTTTGAGAGAAATTGGCACGCGGATTCTTTTTTAACTGGCGTTTAAAGTCGATTAAATCTTTTTTTAACACAATCGACGTAAATTATTTATAAAACAAGTGCTAATCACAAAGTACATTTTTGTTTTCTAAATATATTATTAGCGAATAAATTTGTCACATATACAATTGTTAATTTGTGTCAAATTTTACCTGAGGTTAAAAGTTCGATTCAAATGTTTTCCAAACACAAATTATTTTTAAAACAAGTGCTATCTTACACAAAGAGACACGTGTGTGTGTGTGTATGTGTGTGTGTGTGTGGCGCGTTTTTTGTGGGCAAGGTTTCTCAAAAACCATTAAAGATATCACCACAAAAATTCATATTTAAGCTTTTAACAATAATTGGAAGAGCCCAGTTAATTTTGGCCGAAATCCACCAACCGGAAGTGGTAGTTTATTGGTGAGGTTTTTCGTTTTTTTGCAAATATTAGATTTCTCAAAAACAATTAAAAATATCGCGACAAAAATTCATATTTAAGCTTTTAACAACCATTGAAAGAGCCCAGTTAATTTTGGCCGAAATCCACCAACCGGAAGTGGTAGTTTATTGGTGGGGTTTTTCGGTTTTTTGCAAATATTTGAAAAACTATCAAGTTTATGAAAAAAAACACAAGAGTACAAAAGTGTCTAGAATTAAATTTCGAAACAAATTCTGTTATCATTTTCTCAAAATTTTACATATAAAAAACTCATTGTATGGTAAAGTCAGGTGGTGACCACATCAATTTTTTTTTAAATAAATGGAGTCGAATATTTCCGCAAAAACCTCGATTTTAAAAAATTTTCATAATTAGGTACAAGGATATTTTTATCTTCGTAAATAAAAATAAGACTAAATGTTTTTTTTGAAAATTTTAATATCGAGAGAACGATGGTATTAGTACATACATAATTTTATCGAAAAAGGCAACAAATACCATTTATTTAGGGTGTAATTAAATCGATTCAGAGGTAACAAAAAAAATTTTGGCGAATTTTTTACGCCTACTCGAATTTAATTTAAAATTTTTAACGCTCCAAAAATACTGCACAATTTAGTCCATTAAACCAAATTTGCACCTTCAATAAGTTTTAAAAGTTATTCCACCTTTAATAATAAGTTACAAGCGGCCAATGGCCGAATCAGCTGACGCCGCAAAATTCAAAAAAAAAATAAGTTACAAAACTTATTTGTTCTCTAGACGTAAACACCCTGTAAACTCAATTAACTTCTCGAAGAATTAAAAACAAAAGGGAAACCTTATATAACTGTAAAACATAAACGCATCGCGCATGCTCATATGGCTCAACGTTGTGCAAAATTGAGATGCACTTTTCGTTGAAATTAAATGTTCAATTCATTTTAATTAATTCCATATGTAGTTTAGTGACTGGCGAACGAATACAAATTTAACTGTCGTCTTGTCCTTGTATTCAATTCGACGTTGTTGATTTGCAACACAAAATAAATAAACGAGAGATTAAAAATAATAAAATAATGGTTATATAATACGCTGAGCGTTGCAGATTACACACAATCACCAAGAAACACTTGAAAACAAACGCAAAAATTGTGCTTTAACCTCACTTCATGTAGTGTTAAATAAAACAACACACAGGTCGACAGCGCGGTTCACTACACAATGACTAACACAAACCGGGCACACAGTGCACACAAGAGCGGCGGAGTAGTTGCTGGTCTGGGCAGGTAGGCATGCATCCACCTTTGAGTAAGATGACACACGAAATTCCTCGAGATTACATGAGAATCAGGCACCGCGCGACGTGGTCATTACTTGGAGGTACATTTGATGTAGAGGAGGTCGTTCGTATTTGCCATACAGATATGATACAACGGCACGCGAGACGAAGGCATTTCACATGAGTTAAATGTACTTTGTGTGCCCCCTACTTCGTGCTCCGTAACTATGGAGTCGAGACCTCGAGTGCAGTCACAACACGGCCCGATGTTAATAATCGTGCGTGTGGTAAGGGAACATTCTTCAATTTCTCTCGGAGTTTGTTCCGATCAATTATGCAGGTTCATTGCCTGGATTATTTTTAAAATGCCCTAAATAGAACCTTTCTATGTAAACAAATACTAAATTTATTTGTACTACGATGAATAGATACGTTTTTTCCACTGAACCAGTGGTTTTCAACTTTTTTTTTACTGACAACATCTTTTTATAAGAATCTTAACCCCACATTTACTTAATCAAATTTACAATATTCCAAATATCCAAGTCCAAGGTTTGGTTTCCATTTTTTTTAGTACTAAACCAGTGGTTTCCAACTTTTTTTTTACTGACAACACCTTTTTATAAGAATCTTAACCCCATATTTACTTAATCAAATTTACAATATTCCAAATATCCAAGTTTAAAGTTTAGTTTCCATTTTTTTAGCACTAAACCAGTGGTTTCCAACTTTTTTTTACTGACAACACCTTTTAATCAGAATCTTCACCCCATTTTTACTTTATAAAATTTACAATATTCCAAATATCTAAGGTTTAGTTTCCATTTTTTTAGCATAATACGAACCTGAATATTAACTGAAACAAACAAAACGCCCTTCTTTGGGAACACGCCACTCAGTTTGGAAAACACAGCCCTAAACTATTTAAATGTTTTCATTAGTGGCAATACTACCCTTTTTATTATTACAAGCTTTTATTTAAATGTGGATTTATTGGGACAAAGTGGCGCAGTGGTCTAGCCATCAGATTTCTGTGCTTTAGACCAGTGGTTCTTAACCTTTTATTAGTCGCGGCCCCCTCAAAATCCTAAAATATTTTCGCGGCCAGTACCAAGCGTGACGATTACCAGAAAAACAATCGATAGTTGACACACAAGCGTGACGATTACCAAAAAACAAACGAAAGTTGACACTCAAGCGTGACGATTACAAAAAAACAAACGATAGTTGACACACAAGCGTGACGATTACCAGAAAACAAATGATAGTTGACACACAAGCGTGACGATTACCAGAAAAACAAATGATAGTTGACACACAAGCGTGACGATTACCAGAAAAACTAATGATAGTTAACACACAAGCGTGACTACTACCAGAAAAACTAATGATAGTTGACACACAAGCTTGACGATTACCAAAAAACAAACGATAGTTCAGTGGTTCTTAACCTTTTATTAGTCGCGGCCCCCTTAAAATCCTAAAATATTTTCGCGGCCAGTACCCTCATCCCCACCATTAGGTAATTCGTAATTACTCGTACAAAAAAAGTTTCAAATACACCAATAAACTAGTAACAATTTTTTTATTTGTAAAGTTATAAAAACTTAAAAAATATTAATATTTTTGCGGCCCCCCATATACTGTCCTCGGCCCCCCAGGGGTCCGCGTCCCCCCCTGTTAAGAATCCCTACTTCATAATTGACGCTTGCTCTATGTAATACAGTTGATTATGGGATTTTGTGCAAAATGCTGAGGTCATACATGGTATCATATATCATGGCATATGTTGCATTTAGCACGAATATAAATTTTAATTTTTTTATCGAGTGGAACACATTTAAGTCATTGCCAAGAAGTAACCTTACACAAAATGTGTTTGATAGATAAATAAATTTAAAAAATTTTAATAAAATCTTCCTTGGGATTTTATTTATTTTACAACTACTGTAAAATCTCAATTGTAAAAAATTATGGTCATTATCATGTAAACCAATTTTGACTTGACCTGCATGATAAATACATGAAAATTTGCTTCAAAATAAAGAAAATGACAGAAATTGCAATAATTTTAATTATATTTGTTCAAAATTGCATTGATTTTGGTCAAATTTATGAGAATTTTGCTAAGGTTTCCGTAAATTTAGTTTGAATTGCTATGATTTATATCAATTTTCTTTAAAACTTAAAAAAATACGAATTTAGGGCAATTTTGATTAAAACTACGTTAAGCAAATGTTGGAAGCTTTTAGTTTAAATTTTGATTAAATTTCAGAGATTTCCGTAAGTTTGGATGCGACATTTTGTTAAAATTGATAAGCATTTTGTTAAATTTTTACAATATTTGTCAAAATTTTGATAACTGGATAAAATTTCTATAATTATATGTAAATTTGAATGATTTTAATTAAAATTTCATAAACATAGGAAAATTTCGACAAAACTTACAAGATTTTGATTAAAATTTCAATGATGTTGGTCAAACTCAATGGGGTTTTAAAAAAATAGGAATTTTCGTCAAAATTGCAAGGATTTTGTTAAATTTAAATCAAAATTTAATTATTGACACATAGCCATGGCCCCTCATACTCTTCACTTATAAAACAACATATTCTATATTATGCATTATGCAACCCAACTTACATTCAAACATAAATTAAGCATACCTTCAATGCTTACATTTCAACATAATCTAAAAAATATGTGGCACACTGGGTGTCCCAAAAAACTTT